>JAJMHC010000178.1:0-17240 GCA_030582855.1 Hemisphaericaspora lyxosophila
GGGGAAAGGGCCAATTGATTCTGCAGATTTCCGTTCAGGAATCCTCTTCCTCATATTTGTGTATTGGGCGTACATCATGTGCTGTTTTTTTTTTCGTCAACGATGTTCCACTATGCAACTCTCCTTAAACGAAGGTTATTTTTTTTTGTATTTTTTTTTTCAATTCGCAACAATTCCCGAACTTAAATGAAACCAACGTTAATCGTGTATACCGTTGAGAGGCTGGATAGCTCGATTAACCATGAAAAAGGGACAAGAATTAGAATCTTTTTCATAGATTCTTTTTTTTTATAAATATAGATCATAGACCTTGAAGTTTCAGTTTCACTATAAAGTAAGATATATTTAGTTTACCATACTTTTACCATACCGAGATGAACCATAAACCAGAGCATGACAGCTTTAACTCTAGCAATTCACCTTCTGATATTGACTCGAAAACTCCACCCGTCAAGAAATCTAGAGTAGAAGCAGCTCGTGAGAAATTTGAAGCATTGGAAGAAAGTACTGCAAGAAGGTCTCCAAATATTGTTTCATTTATCCAGAGATTGGATGAGGGGCTCAAAACTGATAACACCGTTCCGCTCCCCCAGCATGTACTCCAGATTCCCCCGGACCCAAAACTTTTAAATTCATCCCTGCCAAATCGAATGGTTCACACTATGGAGATTATTGACGAGCTTTCTTCAGAAGATTCCAAACCATCCACTCCATCGCTGCATATGAGCAACAAGAGAAAGATATATTTAGAAGCTTCGGGACTAACCAATTTGGCAGAAAAATCTGAATATTCAGATGTAAAGTCTCCCCCTTTAACTATATTAAGAACTCCAGTTATCAACGAAGCCGAAGAAGAATCACTGGATGCGCAATCAAGTGGAATATTTGGCACCCCTGAACATCATAAACATACCCATGCTTTAAGAGCTTTAGCCGGAGAAACACCACCCAAATCAGGCACTACATATGCTGACCAAGAGATCAATTTAGAAGATTTGGATGAGATAAATGTGGAACCAAGTGATTTTGAAAACGAATACACCAGTCCCGTAAGTGACATAAAACCAATTATACAATCGACCCCATATCAGCACCAAATTACAGAGGATGAAAGTGAACATAATTTGTCTACCATTGTTGAACAGATACACAACTTGGATTTGGAAGAACCAGAGAATCTGAAAGTGTTTCCAGAAACTGATATAGTTGATATGGATATTGAAAAGGTGGAGGAAGTTTCCGAGATTTCCCCACAGCCCCTTTCCGATGAAGTGGACACGGTAGATATGGTAGACATGGTAGACACGGTAGTTCAAGAAGATCCAATGGACCCATTAATAGAAAATTCTCCAAAGCCAGTGCATAATGAAACAGTAATAGTCAAAGCAGATCAAGATTCGGTGGAATCTCCACAACAATCAGCCACTTTAGATTCCAGAAACGAAGAAGCTGCCATGGAAGTGACCAAGAAATCCGAGCAAGAAGAAACTCCTATAGAGGAGCCTAAACAAACTCCTATAGAGGAGCCTAAACAAACTCCTATAGAGGAGCCCCAAGAACCTGCTCAAGAAGAACATGACGATTCATTGCCAGAACCTCAAGTAGACGATGAAGAGATTTTACATCCAGAGTCAAAAACAGAACAATTGCCTTCGCCTGAAACCCAGGTACTTCTTGGACCAATCAACCTTAGGGTAGAACAGGATCCGGAGACCAAGACTGGTCCACCAGTAAATGCGGCGAAAATTGAGAAATTCCAGGTTGCAAAAAAATTGTCGCCTCCCCACTCCCCTCCTACTAAGAGCATAACAAACCGGGAATCCACAAATATCCAAGGAGATAAAACCAGTCAAACTGGTAAAGAAAGGGAAAATGCAAAGGGGTCATCTTCTGAAGCTCACAATCAATCACGTATGCCAGGAAGAAAATTCTTTAAAGAAATTCTAGGACGTCCCGATTCTATAATAAGTAGTTGTGATTCACACACTTCAAAGAATCTTGCCCCTCCCATGACCTCATATAATTCGATATACTCATCGAACGATCCTCACTTGCACATAAATGGTTTAAGCGGGATTACCACTCGTGCTACAACTGTTCATACCCAAGACAAAATCAATTTTTACCCCAATGCCTTGAAACAAACTTCACCCAAAGACTATTCAAGGTTCGAGAAACCAAGTATTCCACAACAACGGGGTACGTTTGTCCATGAGTCGGGAATGTTGGCTCTCGAGCCTTTTAGTATATCTCATGAAAGTATCCTTGGTCCAATAAGTGCACCCGAGTTGGCCCATAGCGCACCTGGAAATTTTATCCCATCAAGAAAAGCCCCCAACACACCAACAACTCCCAGAAGTTTATTTGGTTCTATATTCAGTTCTCCAAGCAGTAATGAACCCACCCTGCATAATAAAAAACAAAAGAAGAACCCCACTTCTCTTTCCAATAAGCTTTCACTCGCCAGTTTTGATTTTGATAATTCATCTGGTAGTCCAAGTTCAACGAGGAAGAGGCCAAGAGTAGGAAAACTCTATCAGATGATCAAGAGATGTGGTTCAAATGATCTAACCTTTTATGAAAAGGTTTTTGGTCGTCGCAAGCCAGAAGAAGCTGAAATCGACTATAGCTATCTTTATAAAGATCATCTTTTAGATATCGAGGATGAGGAGTTCGACTTTAAGTTTCAACCCAGTGAAGAAACTCGTATTGAATCATTAGAGAATTTCTTGAATACTTATGATGACGACATTGTTTTGGATAATTTTAAAGAATATTTAGATAACTCCTTTGTTTAATTGTTTACATTTGTTTATAGGTATTATTTTGTAATAAAAATACACATGTAAGAAGAAAATAGTATTTATGATGATAGTTTGAAGGGAATGTTACAAGCTGGTATAAGACCAACATATTGAAATAAAATAAGAAAACAAGCATATAACTCGAGGTTTAAAAAAAAAAACAATAAACACAACATTATCCGTATAACGACAAGAACGAATATTTAAACATCCTTTTTTTGTTTGCATATATCACAAGACAAGGAAGTCTGAAAATCTATAAATTTATCTAGAAGGGTATTATTTTTCTCTTAGTCTCTCTCTCCCTCTAATATTTCTCAGAAGTATTGACACTATCAGCAAAGAATTCATTTGGATTGTAATTACCGCTGACTTCAGTTTTAATCCGATCACCAAACTGACTATAATTCGGTTGCAACTGCTCTTGTGGAGACCTTTGATCATAACCACCACTTCCAGTTAAGTTTGAATATTCATCATAGGCAACCTGATTAATTCCAGACGTATTTCCATCATTAGCTTCCAACATGGCAATACGTGCAGTCAATTGTTCACGTGCTTCATCTTGCAGTTTCAACACATAGTTCAAATGTTGAATATAATCTACTGAACGATTCAAAATGGTTGATTTGTTGGGTTTTGTCTCTTTCACTTTTATGGAATTTATCAATTCATTCATATCACTTGAATTTATTGAACTTTTACGTTGAAGGGTCTGCACGGCACATAATTGAGGATTCAATAATGATGGGGGCACAATTACACCCAATTCCTTTATTCTTTCTTTAATCAAGTCTCTTCTTCTCCTTTCTACTGCATTGTGGAACTCACGTCTTCTTCTTAACTTTTCATCTTTGGATAATTGTTTAGTAGGGATTGATTCACGAGAAAAATTGCCACCTGTGGAACTTGGCACTGAAGTACTAAGAGTTGATGATTGTGGAGGTGGCGAAAGGGCGTTCCAATTTTCGGATTTGATGGGGATTGAGGTACTCATATTTCCAACACTATTGTTACCACTCCTGTTGGGATATTGGGGTGGTGAATTTAAATATGAATCGTTATATGGTGGTGATGCGTATGGCGGGTTATACTGTGGAGAAAGATACGAACCAGATTGCAAATCAGGAGCTTGTGAGTAAGGCAATGGTCCACTTATACTACCCTTTCTGGAATATTCAGGACTAAAAGTATTATCATTGTACGATGAATTTTCGGCAATTGAATTCAATGGATTGTAAACTCCACCTCGTGTAGGCGGAGAAAAATATTGGGGATTTAAGAATGAGCTTGTAGTATCAAAATTATGACCGGGTGATATGATTTCGTCAAGATTATTGGCCGGACTTCCCATGAATTGTGGATGTTGTTGAGGTGATAATGGTTGGGGGGATATACTTTGGGCGCGTGCATTTAATTGGGGTGCTAATACTGATTGTGAAAATCCAAGATTATCAATGTCATCTAAAAATGGTTCATTTGAAAGTGAATCTGGATTTGACCCAGCATAATACTCTGAATCGGGGTTATAGGAAAATCCAGTTGGACTTAAGTAATCACCTGGAGGTTGAGAATTTAAATTAAAGCCCGAGTTGTTGCTCACGGTTGGGTTTTCCGAATTGTTATTCTTGTTGTGGTTGTTGTTGTTGTTGTTGTTGTTATTATTATCATATCCACTATAGTTAAGGTTCAACGAGAAGTCAACATGACTAGGTGGTTTATTATCAAATGTATAATTGTATTCATCAGTTTGTTGCTTTGTCAGTTGGGAATTCTTATCGTAATCGGATTTGCTGGTGTTATAATTATAGCTCGGAGTAGCCGTGTTCGAAGAGTTGGCAGTGTAGTCTGCAGGACTCTCGTTCAAGTAATCGTCCATGGTAATTATACTCTTGTGTAGGGTTAATGGGGTGGTGATTAGTTGAGTCTGGTAATAGAAAGGCCGTTCTCAGTTGTTTGGAATGAATAAATGTAAGCTCTATCTAGACTAGCTTCTTTAGGTGATTGTTGAGGGGGGGGAGGGAAGGAAGGTAAGAAGGGGGAGGCGGGGTGGGCGGATGCGCGCGTCTCTAAAGAACTCTATTTCCTGTTGTTGTTATCGTCTAATCAGCTTATGATTGGAATTAACAGCTGAGGTATAAAAACTTCTGTGAAGGCGATTGTTGATTAATGGATTAGGTATGCTGTTTATTGAATTGTCGAGGAAAATGGAATGTATGGGAGTTTTTACTAGGAATGGAATTCTAAATTATTTTTTTTTGCTTTGCTTGACGTTTGTTCTTTAGTGGGATGTAATTACCCGGATTGAGGTGTTTTTTTTTTGTAGTTTCCATCAATATTCTCGCGAATAGGAAGATAACAGGTGAGTTTCACTACTTATGTGAGACTTTTCCACTCGGTAAACATCACAGTTAGCACTTGATCAGCTTACACCGAACCGTCTGGTCCGTATCTCTTCAAAAGGCTATCTCCTGTTACTCATAACTAAAAACGAGCAAATATCCCCAGCCTTGTGCGTGTGACAATGTGCAGGCAGATACTAAATTCGCACTAAACCGCACAATGGCAAAGCAAAAAAAAAAAAAACTAAAAATATGCTCTTCCGCCACTTGAATCAGCAACAAGAGCCAGCACAGGCGCAGAGAGTACCAAAATAGTAACAACCGACAATAATATATCATGTCAACAGACTCGGAGAATATTTTCCGACAGCTGTTCAGAAGCTGGAACGATAGATCAAGTCGAACAGCTAATGCATCATCATCATCATCTTCAGGAGTCCCTGGCATGGGGAATCCGGTGCTATCAGAATGGACCGATTATGTGAAGACGGGTGCTAATAGTTTGTATAGCAAACTACCTACTTCGGTACAAGAGATTGGGTCCGGTAGCAATGCTGACGAAGAACCTTCCTGGTTTAAATTAAGCAGGTTAGAGAAGATGATTGGGTTTGCCTGTTGTTTAGGGGCGTCGATATTATGTTTTGTATTGTGCTTCTTTATGTTCCCAGTATTGGCATTAAAGCCTAGAAAGTTTGCATTATTATGGACGGGAGGTTCATTATTGTTTGTGTTATCATTTGGTGTGTTGCAAGGTCCCGTTAATTACATACGACACTTGATATCTCGTGATCGTATTTTATTTACTACTATTTTCTTTTCATCAATTCTTTTGACGTTATATTCGGCGGTTATATTGAAGAGTGTTATTGCTACTATTATCTCAAGTATTATTGAGATATTGGCTGTTTTATATTATACGGTCAGTTATTTCCCATTTGGTGCCACTACCTTGACATTCTTTACTAGTTATGTAATGGGATATTTTGGTGGTTTAATAGGAGGGATCTTATAAGTGACATGTATTGTGCACGCCAAATGTATATATATATAGAGAGAGAGAGATGCTTATGAATTTTTTTTTAATACTACTACTACTACTAATAATAATAATCATTATAATTATAATACTAAACATAATCAAGTTTGTTTTACAAATTCTCCTGAATTTCTCCTTGCTTTTCCAATTCAGCCACCAATTCCTTGTGCAACTTACCTAATTTATCAAAATCAGTAGGCTGGGCAGGCCAACCAACACCCAAACCAGTGGCTGTATCACGTTTTGGAATTAAATGGAAATGAACATGATCAACTTCTTGATGAGCGATTCTACCATTATTTTGTAACACGTTGTAACCTTCACCATCATGAGAGTCATTTTCATCCAATTTCAAAATCTTGGTTAATTTTTTGATAATTGGTAAAGTATCGGTCAAATATTCATCAGGAATATTGTGCAACTTTGCACCGTGATACTTGGGAATAACCAAGATATGACCTTCAGTGGTTGGTTGGATATCTAAGAATGAGTAATTGTACTTGGTTTCAATTAATTTAAAAGATGGGATTTCACCCTTGATAATCTTACAGAAGATACAAGAAGCGTTGGAGGCCATGATAGATAACTTTTATTGATTGCAATCGATGAAAATGGCTACAACTTATACCATTGAGACGGGAGCCGAGATTTAAAAATTTAATGGGGAAGGGGATCATTGGAGATCCGTTGGAAAACCCCCAGCGGGTCGTGTAGAACACAAGAACCTACAAGAACCTACAAGAAAAATATAGTGAATACTCCACCCTCTTACCTATGTTAAGGGATAAATCTCAATCTAAGCACAATGCATGAGCACGGTTAGAGCTTGGCAGGATAATGTAAAATGCTTCAATATCGCCCACTTTCTCGGGAAAGAGGCAAAACGAAAAACAACAAAAAAAAAACACAAATAGACTGGCAACTACTCAATCAATCAGGTACGCTGATCTGTTCAGAGCTATGACAAACATAGTAACAAAGCAAAAAAAAAAACAACCCCCGGTGGCAAAAAAAAAAAACACTTAACCATGTTCCTGTATATAATCCGATTGATATACATGTCGCTTTCTCTTGTGATCTCGGGAGTTAAAAGGTGATTACTAATAATTTGTGGAAGTGCAGTAGTGAGTATGTCTATATAGTACATCCTTATCTATCGATATACCTTCCTTCCCTATTGAGGCAAAAGAATAAAAAAAAATAGATAAAATGTTCCATTTGATTCTTTCTAATTCTCTTTACATTGAAAAATTCCAATCGTTCTTTCTTTCTCTCACAACCTTTTTTTTTTGTTTGTTCGGTGTGTTGCCTCTCTCTCTCTCTCTGGAGATTGTTGAAATTTGATTTTCGTTCTTCTTTTATCAACTTTATTCTTTTTTTGACCATTATTATTCACCCTCAACTTATTCAATCAATTAGTATAGATATAATGACAGGTGAAGAAGATAAGAAACCTCATTTCGATGCTTCAGGAGCTCATGCTGTTGATGATGCAACTGCAACAGCTATTTTAAGAAGAAAAAAGAAGGACAATGCTCTTATTGTTGACGACGCCACCAATGATGACAATTCAGTCATAACCATGTCCTCTGCCACGATGGAATTATTGCAATTGTTCCGTGGTGACACCGTCTTAGTCAAAGGTAAGAAGAGAAAGGATACCGTCTTGATTGTCTTGGCTGATGATGATATGGAAAATGGTGTTGCCAGAATAAATAGATGTGTTCGTAACAATTTACGTGTCAGATTAGGTGACATTGTTAGTATTCATGCATGTCCTGATATCAAATATGCCAATAGAATCTCGGTATTACCTATCGCTGATACCATTGAAGGGGTTAGTGGATCATTATTTGATCTTTACTTGAAACCATATTTCGTGGAGGCTTACAGACCAGTTAGAAAAGGGGATTTGTTCACTGTTAGAGGTGGTATGAGACAAGTTGAATTCAAAGTTGTTGAAGTTGATCCAGAAGAAATTGCCATTGTTGCTCAAGATACTATCATTCATTGTGAAGGTGAACCAATTAATCGCGAGGATGAAGAAAATAATTTGAATGATGTGGGATATGACGATATTGGTGGTTGTAAGAAACAATTGGCTCAAATTAGAGAATTGGTTGAATTACCATTAAGACACCCTCAATTATTCAAATCTATTGGTATTAAACCACCAAGAGGTATTTTAATGTATGGTCCTCCAGGTACTGGTAAGACGGTCATGGCAAGAGCAGTTGCTAATGAAACAGGAGCATTCTTCTTTTTGATCAATGGTCCAGAAATCATGTCTAAGATGGCAGGTGAATCCGAATCTAACTTGAGAAAAGCGTTTGAAGAAGCTGAAAAGAACTCTCCTTCCATTATCTTTATCGATGAAATTGATTCCATTGCTCCCAAGAGAGACAAAACTAATGGTGAAGTTGAAAGAAGAGTTGTTTCTCAATTGTTGACGCTTATGGATGGTATGAAGGCTAGATCCAATGTGGTTGTCATTGCTGCTACCAACAGACCAAACTCTATTGATACCGCTTTGAGAAGATTCGGTAGATTTGATAGAGAAATTGATATTGGTGTTCCAGATGCCGAAGGACGTTTAGAAATCTTAAGAATCCACACAAAGAATATGAAATTGGGAGGCGATGTTGATTTAGAGTCCATTGCTGCTGAAACTCATGGTTTTGTCGGTGCTGATGTTGCTTCCTTGTGTTCCGAAGCGGCTATGCAACAAATTCGTGAAAAGATGGACCTTATCGATTTAGAAGAAGAAACTATTGATGCGGAAGTTTTGAACTCTCTTGGTGTTACTATGGAAAACTTTAGATTTGCTCTTGGTAACTCCAATCCATCTGCCTTGCGTGAAACTGTGGTTGAAAATGTTAACGTTACTTGGGATGATATTGGTGGTTTAGATAACATCAAGAATGAATTGAAGGAAACCGTTGAATATCCAGTGTTGCATCCAGATCAATATCAAAAGTTTGGTTTGGCTCCAACCAAGGGTGTCTTATTCTTTGGTCCTCCAGGTACTGGTAAGACTCTTTTGGCTAAGGCTGTTGCCACTGAAGTGTCTGCCAATTTCATTTCCGTCAAGGGTCCAGAATTGTTAAGTATGTGGTATGGTGAATCCGAATCTAATATCCGTGATATTTTCGACAAGGCCAGAGCTGCTGCTCCAACAGTTATCTTTTTAGATGAATTGGATTCTATTGCTAAAGCCAGAGGTGGTTCCCATGGTGGTGATGCTGGTGGTGCTTCTGATAGAGTGGTTAATCAATTATTAACTGAAATGGATGGTATGAATGCCAAGAAGAATGTGTTTGTTATTGGTGCCACTAATAGACCAGATCAAATCGATCCAGCCTTGTTAAGACCAGGTAGATTAGATCAATTGATTTATGTCCCATTACCAGATGAGCCAGCTAGATTATCTATCTTACAAGCACAATTAAGAAATACTCCATTGGAACCTGGATTAGATTTGAATGAAATCTCCAAGATCACTAATGGATTCTCCGGTGCTGATTTATCTTATATTGTTCAAAGATCAGCCAAGTTTGCCATTAAAGATTCTATTGAAGCACAAATCAAAATGTCTAAATTAAAGGAAGAAAAAGAAAAAGTCAAGACTGAAGATGTCGATATGAAGACCGAAGGAGAAGGAGAAGGAGAGGAAGAAGAAGATCCAGTTCCATACATCACAAGAGCCCATTTCGAAGAAGCAATGAAGACTGCTAAGAGATCTGTTTCCGATGCTGAATTACGTCGTTATGATGCCTATGCTCAACAACTTCAAGCTTCTAGAGGTCAATTTGGTAACTTTAGATTTGCCGAAGATGCTGACGGTGCTGACGGTGCTGCTGGTGCTGCTGCCGGCGGGTCTAATTCTGGTGCAGCATTTGGTAACGTTGAAGAAGATGATGACTTATACAGTTAGAACATCAGATAAAGTCCGTTTTTTTTTGGTACAGCGTTTAGTAATACTCTTATTATTTTTTTTTACAGTATATTTGCTTATTATACGCCTTTCAGTTGATTTGATTGTTTGTAGAGTCGTTGTGCATTTATTAACAACTTTTTGTGTATTTTTCTATTTGCTTGCCCAACTATAAAATATGGCAATCGAAGAATTTAGATTTTGTAATGGGAAGCATCAACACCACCCATTTTCTTAGGCAATCTAACAGCAACACCTATAGGATTGATAACCACATTATTAATATCCCAAATTCCTTCGCGGTAATAAATATCCTTCTTCAAGAAATCAATAACTTCTTCTCTAGAATTAGCGACTAAATGGAATGCACTACCTGCGAATTGAGTCTTAGCTTCATCTTTATAGATCGCCCCGGCAGATCTCACTGGATTTGGGACATTAGCAGGAATGTCAGCCACATGTTGAGGTCTGACTTTTGATCTGTCAGTGTTTGGTAAATCGTAGACGATAACGTTGTATTCAGTAGACATTCTGCGACAGGTGGATGAAAAGTACCTGAATTGGGATAATGGTTTAATTGGAGTTTTAAACATTAAAAGAAAAGACAAGTTAATGAAATAAAAAAAAAAAGAATTGGGTGTGGGGGGCCGGGGGATTGGTGAATGTTACTTATTGGAAAATTTTATTCGCGGGACTAGTTGCCGGTGTTTTTGGAATGAGGTAGTAATGGAAATCGAGCTAGTTAAAGATAATTACAAGATAGTTTGTCTGTATGGAATTGTTAGGATTCGCAAATTCTGAACATGATTTTGAGATCAGTTTCCTGTGCCGTGGGATAACCTGTGTGTGGGGGTGGCACTATTATATTCTGCTATTTCCATCGGTTATTAGTGGAAATCCGAATAAGGAAATGACATCACGTGACCAAGAAACTGGAATCGAACACATCCAATGCTATACAACAAGATAAACCCCTTGATAATTACAACATGCCTGCTACTACTACTACTATTTATAATCAAAAAAAAATAGTTTTCGTAAATTAATTTTTAATAAATAGAAAAGAATACAACAAAAAAAAGTGAATGATGAAACAGTAAAGATATAAAAGGTGTTATGATTCGTAGGAAATGTTCAGTCATCAAATCTGGATGGGTGTGCCCTTACAGTCTGCTATGATGAAACCAACAATGAATCCTATTCTCTCCTCTATGTGTTTTCTTGTTCGAGATTATCCTCAAAAACCCAAGTAAAACAATGCAATAAAACCCTCCACGTCGGAAGAAACATATCGCCCCACGTAGTATTAAAATATCAAAGATAAAAGAATTCAATCAATTTTATCCTCATTAATAAACTCAGCGGGCATAAGGATCAATTGGAGCCAAATATCTCCTTCTTTCTCTTCTTGGACCTAATTTATCGGTGTGAATACCTGCACCAAATTGATCACCTCCCAATACTGCGTGAGCTGGGATCAAATTGTATGAAAAACGGTCCTTATGTATCTGTCTTCTGAATTGTCTTTGACCAATACCACCTTTATCTTTACCGAATTCTTTCATAAAGGCAGAATTATATCTCCTTGTATAATTTTCATTTCTCAAGCTATCACGTTCACCTGATGCTTCTTGTTCAAATAATTTCAAGTTTAAGAATGGTTTGCCAGTATCTTCACTTTTATAGTATAAGAAGGCTCCAGCTGCTGCTGCTACACCGAAAACCTTGGTGAGTGTAAGCTCGAATTTGGCTTCTGGTGGTTCATAGTGACCATGAGAAGAATTGTATCTCTTGAAGGTTTGTGTTATTGAACGAGTAGTGGTTGGTCTTACTCTAGCGAACATGGCTGGTAATGTGTGTGTGTATATAGGTAAATTTCAAGGGGAGACAACAGACTCTGGAAATGTGAAAAGAGTTTTATTAAATTGAAAACAACCAAATGGTTTCGTATTGAGAAAAAAATTCTATAGGGGGGGAGGAGAGAGAGAGAGAGAGAAGCAAACAAAATCAATTTCAGCCAATAAAACTTTTCAGAATGAAAATTTTACGCCAAACAAAAAAATATCACGTGATGATTATATGCAGGGCAGTATATTGAAAACTATATAGGTATATAACATGCAAACAACATGTTATATAATAGAATATAGGAAATTGAGTATAGTATTATGCAGGGTATACTACTAGTGGACTGACAGTGAACGAATTAAAAAGTGAAACCAATGGTCTAATAAATAAATAAATAAATAAATAAATAAATAAATAAATAAATGAATCAATGAATTTGAGTGTGTTTTGAATGTGAACTCGGATTTGTGACTGAATGTCCTATGCCTCCTTTGGAATAAATAGTATTGATATGGGTATGCTAATAATTATACTCACAAAATAGTATAATGTTAATGTAAGAATGGTTGAGATATATAAAAGAATCAAAGACCGGCCAGGATATCTTAATTGATAATGTCAACTTTGAATTGCAAAAAAAAAATTATCCTATCTCTTGGGAGTATTTTCATAAAAATGACTTTGGATCCAGCTTGATCTGTATGCATTATGATTATAGGGAGCAGTGAAATAGGCAGGTGCACTTGGCGCCTGTATGCCACCATTATTGGCAATCTTTTTGGGTCCTGATTTCGAAAATCGAGTGATAACAAATTCACTGGCTATATACAATACTGGTGCCAAAGCAAATAAACCACTAGCTGGGAATTGCTTCATCTTAGTAATGTGAATGGTATTATGATTTGATAGTATGCAAATATTGGGATATTAGTTGATTATTGCTAGTGTTAAAATGGAAAACCTTTTTAAACCTCCGGTATCGGCCTTTCGCAACTATGATCTTACAGACGTACGTTGGTAACTGGACGATGAACCTTAACACTCAAGTTGAACCTTAACACTTAAGTTGAACCAGGTGGTTGATGAAGGGTAAACACTTCTATTTGAAGAGAAGAACCAAAAGAGATATGTGGAGTGATCTGTTCAAAAGAAATAAACTTTCGGATTTTAGAATAATTTTGAAGTCTATTCTCCCCATCTATATTCCTTAAAAAAATTTTATTGCTTCCTGTATATAACTAGAATTAATTAGATTGATTACTGCTACCACCATACACAACAAATTAGTAGGGACAAGATTAGAAAAGAGATAAACCGATAACATGGTGGGACGGGGATGGGGTGGTGTGTGTGTGCAACTAGATAAAACTGTAGATATGCAGAAACTTTGCTTCATTCACTTCAACAATTAATCAGTATTTTTACTATAAGAATTCTGCTGGGAAATAGTCCATTCCCGAACATACCTACATTCAATTCAAATGGATACAATTCTAATTGAAAAGCAAGCAATTGTCTTGATAATAAAGTTAAACAACTATATTTTATTAGATTTCAAAAATTGGGTAAATAAGGTATAATTAGGATACAGGTCGTATCAGGGTTGTATTAATCATTCATATAAATCTAATAACCAACCCCAATCAAGTAATCGGCCAATTTTTCAACCACGGTTGTGGCTTCACCAGCTTGAACACCGGATGGGTAGTGGGCAATCAAAATTGCTTGTTTGGATCTAACAGCAACAAGACCCTCGGCTTCATGCTTACCATAAATAGATCTTTCATCGGCTCTTAACAAGAAATACTTTTGACCTAAAGCATGTAATCCATGAGCTTGTAAACCAGAAGGGTCGTCGAAACCTTTAGCCAATTCGGCAATCTCATTTGGTTGCAATTGGAAAGACCCAGTTTGAGCCCATAATGAGTCTCCTGCCTTGGAATATAAAGCAGCTTGGTTAATCTTACCGGTGGCGACTAAGTTATCAGTGTAGGCTTGCCAAGACATATTTTATTCTAGATAAATTATTCTCTGATTGATCAACGATTGTACGAAAGAATTGAGAACGTTAATGGCAAAAGAAAGGGTTAACAATTAATTTCACCAGTCGTGAAACGACACGAGAAGGAGAGAAGAAGACGGTTTTATGAGGAGAGAGAAGGAAAAAAAACAAAAAAAATGTGTGAGTGTGCACCGCCGCCATTACACAGTTACTTAAAAATACAATGGCCGTTTTTTTCGTTACAATAATCCACTTGCGATTATGTAATCAACATAACAAAATCAGGGCAATTTTTTATTGTATAAAACTTACTTACTTAGCTGATTCTAATCAATTCGCCTCTTTTTGCTCGCTGGTTCATCTATTTCAATGATATCTTCCTGATCTTGCATTTCTTCTTCTTCTTCTTCGTCGACGTCGTCATCTATAATTACCACCGTTGTAACATCCCCATTTTCGGTTTCAACCACTGGCTCTTGATGTTGGTTATCTTCCTCGGTTTCATTTTCATGGTAACCTGCCTTCTTTGGTCTTAATACCAAGTTGGGGAATGTAGTGATAATACCGTCCTTGACATTCAAGTACAACTCTAAATTCTCCAATTTGTCTTCGTCATCTTGAATCAAGATGATTTCGCCATTCTTGAAACCTGGCACTTCGACAAGTCTCGAGTGTAAATAATCATCAAAGTCAATGTCATAAACCAATTTAGACTTACCCACTTGAATTGAAACCTCATCTTTTGAATACCCAAACTTTTCAACTAGATGATCAATAAACCAATCCAAAGTACAAGTATTGAAATCACTAGTAGATACTTCAAACAAGCCTCGAGATACTAAAGAATCACTAGCACACCTTTCATTTGGAGGTACTAACGAAGCGGAAATAATATATCTGTTTGGTTTAATACTAACGAAAATGGTTGACGATTGTTTCAGTATGCTGCTAAAATCCGTCTCAGACAAACCATGGTGATGTTGGAAATATCTTGTACCTGCTAACCCTGAAAATCCAGAAATAATTGCATTGGTGGTTGCAATGGCTGGAATGATATTCCCAGCAATTTCCTTAATATCAAATTTTGATTTCACTTCAATTCCAAATATGGAAGATCTTAAATTGGAAGCAGCCGCTACAAAGATCATGGTGTCTTCGTCATCCTTATCAAAAGAAATAAACTCTTCTTTACCCGACTTGATTCTGGCTTGCAAGGCTTCTCCCGATTTGTATAATGCATAGATGTTTTCCAAAGTGGTCCACACCTTGGTATCCAAATTCAAAATTACCTCATTGGTTTGATCATTTAGTAATTGTCGCAATTCTTGTGAGTAATGTTCAATGTCAAGTGGAATAGGCTTTGTTCTCGCTTTCCATAATGTTTCTATTAACAATAACCTCTCAATATCAACTTTAAATATCTTGGTAAGAACTTCATTAATAAAGGTGGATACGTCAGAACTATGCATTAACTTTCTCAACTCGATCAATTCGTTTGCCTCCTTTGCTAGATTTTCAACTTCTTCGTCGTTTTCAGCATCCTGCTTAATTTTCTCATTATCAACTAAAGAGGAATCATGCTCTGTTTCATCAAATAATTGATGGAATAAAAACTCTTTTGCCCAGGTTATACAATGAACCGGTTGTGAAGGAGTGGACCTAATGGTGCAAACGGGAAATGTCTTGGGAGTTACTTTGGTTTGACAATCGAAACATTCACTATGATACGGATAAATGGGTTGAATTTGACCCTCATATCCAGTAGTTCCACTTTCCATCAATGGTTTTCTTAAAAACAAGGCAATTTTATTGACGTATCTTCTTGCTTCGATATTGTCTAATGCGTTGAAAATATAGCTGAATTGATTCCACCAATCAATTGGGAATTGATTGGTGTCCATAATATTACCATGATGAGGTACAAGTTTAGCATCTAAGTAATTAAATGATTGAACAGCCTTGACGACAGTTAATGCTTTTGATTTATCAATATCTTCTTTACGAAATAAGAATTGTCTATTCAAGTTGGATAATGTAATGGTATCTAAATCAACAATATGAATTTCTCCATATCCAGACAATACTAAATCTTTTAACAATTCGCATCCAATACCGCCTGCACCCACCATCAACACTTTGGTTGATTGTATTCGATGGAATGATTGGTCACCGAGGACTTTCTTTAAATATGTATCTTTTGCCATAATCCCTCCCCCTTCAGTTTAATTGATTTTCCTATAAAGTAAATAAGCAAATTCCAATTGAAAAAAAAAAATTAAAAAAAAAAATAAAAAAACAAAAAAAAAAAAACAATAAAAACTGTGAAAAAAATGCTACCCGCTAAAATAGCCAACTTACAAATAGATAATCTATCTGACTAACCTTTATTAATACTATTAACCTAAACACTAGTAAATAAAGTCCAAACACCCTTACCATATTGAACGATTTCATCGCCACCCAATTTAGATTCTCCGTATAATCTATCAACAAAACTAATTGGTACTTCACCTACAGTAAATCCTAAAGCTCTTGCTCTTACCATCATTTCCATTTGGAAAACATAACCTTTAGATTTTGTCACTTCGATAATCCTCTTTAATACATCAGTCTTGTAAAGTCTGAACGAACCGGTTAAATCAGAGACATTTGGTCTTAATACAACAGTAGCTAAGAAATTAGCCCCTCTGGAAATCAACTTTCTCTTAAAGTCCCATCCGTAAACACCACCATTACCAGCATATCTTGTACCAGTAACAATATCAAAATCCTCAGACTTTTGCTTTGCGATAAATTGAGGAATTGCTTCTGGATGATGAGAGAAATCAGCATCCATAATAAGTACATAATTACCAGTAACAGATTGTAATCCATGAACATAAGCAGTTCCCAACCCCAATTTCCCAGCTCTTGGTCTCAATTTAATATGATCTTCTCCAAATAGTTCAATTAATTTTTTGGCAATTTCTTGAGTACCATCTGGGGAATTATCATCAACGATAATAACTTCCCAATCTAATTTATTTTCGGTAAATGTTTTGTCTAACAAATATACCAAAATTGGTAAGTTCTTTCTCTCATTGTATGTTGGGAGGATGACGGAGTATTTGGTTCCTGACATGATGGGGTGTTGCAATGGTGTGAGGAATAAAGAAGAAGGGAGTAATTACAGATATTTTATTAAGGGTTGTGGTTTTTTTTTTTTTTTTCAAATACGTGTCTCAATGGAAAGTTAAAAAAAAAAAAATATTATCTCAACCTCCTCCACCACCGT
>JAJMHC010000178.1:17260-64287 GCA_030582855.1 Hemisphaericaspora lyxosophila
TGAAAAAAAAAAAAAAAAAAAAAAAAACACAAATGCCACCTATGCCACCTATGCCACCTATGGTGAACAAAAAAGATCAGTCGATGAAAACCTACATCCTAAAGTTTATTAAAAGTCTTATACAAACATAATACACTGAATAATGCAAAAAAAACAAGCGAAGCGATATATTATATAATTAACACGATATCTCTCTTAGTAATATCTCACTCTCTCATCCCCCCCACCCCCTTCCATAAGTATACACCACCCTAAATATACCCAAAAGTAACTTTATATAAATAAAAAAAAACACAATCACGAAAGCAAACCTAAACATAAAAACAATATGTACAAAAAAGTAAAATCACAAAATAAATCAAAAAACAATGTTAATGGTTTAAACTTAACGAGTTCATCTGATTACCCAATGAAGCATAGGGTGAATTGTCGCTATTTGCAGTCGCAGGTGCAGAAGTTGATGAATTATTATGTTGATAAACATTGGGGTTGTAGGTAGGATACAACCCTGGAGAATTACCAACTGATTGGGAAAAAGATTGTTGTCCCTGTTGTTGTTGTCCCTGTTGTTGCTGACCTTGTTGTTGCTGACCTTGTTGTTGCTGACTTTGCTGTTGGTACATTGGCATTTGCTGAGACAACATTTGTCCTTGTGCAGATTGTGGAGTACCACTATTGCTATTTGAGCGCAATCCACTGTATTGATATTGATGTGGCTTCTGTTGATTAGTAGCGTATGCTGAAGAGCCTCCTAATGAATTAGTACGAATACCCCCACCTTGACGTTGTTGGTGTCCTTGTCCTTGACCCTGGCCTTGACCCTGGCCTGGGCCACCTGACTGTCCGTATGCATGATGTGGTTGTGGTTGTTGGAGACCCATGAATCCAACACTACTCAAGTTTAATGGTTGACCACTTGCAGTTGCAGCCGCGATTGCTGCAGCAGTGGAGTTGACTGAGTGCATGGCATTGGTTTGATGGTTATTATTGCTCATTATTGGCTTGGATGCTCCACACTTCAAACAACACAAGTTTTTGGCAAAGTTATGATACATACAGATCTCACACTTCCAATCCCCGGCTCTGAATGGAACACTATTGTTATAATGAGATCTATTTCCATGTGAACCGTTCATGTTCATATTGCCTTGGTTACCACCGGCGTTGCTATTCTGGTTTCCACCATGACCATAGGTGCCTTGTCCTTGATTACTATAATTTTGATGTTGTTGTTGTTGTTGTGGTGGTGGCGGTGGTGGTGGTTGCTGTAACTGGTTGGCATTTTGGTTATCTTGATAACCATTGTTATAAGCAGATTGATTCAAAACGGTACTTGCGGTGTTTACAGCGTGGTTCATGGAACCTTTGTCCCCGGAATGCAGTTGTTGAGCACCATGACCAGGTTGACTATTGTTTCGACGATTAATATTTGGACTATTGGAATACATTGATTCTTGGATTGCCACCGCACTAGAAGCAGGGAATGAACATCTAAAACAATGAGTTCTTCTTTGGAAATTTGAAAATCCACATGATGGACAAGTCCAATCTCCTGGTCTTGGTCTATTCTTGGAAGATGGGAATGGGGTTAATAAATCATTTGCCTTGTCCAACACTTTTGTGGAAGAGGGTTGGACTTCGATAGCACGATCGTTCAAGGCCCTTCCGTTCATTGATAAAGATTCAGTAGCCTCTTCATGAGTGGAAAAAACTGCAAATCCAGAAATACCTCTTCTATAATTTGGGTTGTTTTGACTAGTCTTGTTGTCTTCCAAATTCTTTAATGTCCAAAATGCAATTGGTCTACCTCCAAATTGAGTAAACCAAGATTCTAATTCAGATTGAGTGGTATCATTAGGCAAGTTGGAAAGATAAAGAATCTTGGATCTTTCTGATAAAAATGCTCTAACATCTTGGGCTGAATCATATGGCTTGGTGAAAACGGTTGGGTTTTCTTCAAGTGGCATTGATTTTTTGATTAATTGACCAAGGATTTTAGAATACAAGAGAACTGCCCCCTTTGCTTTGGTTTCAGTATCCCCAGATATAGTGGATGATACTGGTTGTTGTTGTTGTTGTGGTTGTGGTTGGGTTGGTGGTGGTGGTGGTGGTTGCTGAAGTTGCTGAAGTTGCTGCAGTTGTTGTTGATCACCGGTAGTTTGAGGTGGTGGAGTTGAAGAAGAAGAGTTTTGTCCTCCTACGTAGTCTTCAATATTTTCCGCTTCTACTTCTAATGCAGTAATGATGTTTGATAATGAAGAGGCAGTATATGACAAAGATTCTGGATGAGTAGATTGCCATCTGCTATACTCTGTTCGTAAATCAAATACTCTTGGGTGTTGCAAGTATGGAGGTAACACAACCCCTTTATCCCTTGCTTCACGTGGTAATTGTACTCTTAAAGTGCTAATATCAAGCGCAACCAAGGAAAATTCTTTACCATTTGAAATGATATTGTCTTGAATATAATTATCAAATTTTGCCATGGCATCTTTGAATGAACCTGCATTTCTGACATGTTCCCACGAAATTCTATGAAGACGTGAACAGTACGGAGTAATAGGAGTGTTGACTGGACGCACAAGGATGGTATCCTGGTGAATATTCTCGAGAGTTTCTGCATCAATCACCACCCAGGATAATTCAATTAATTCAGTGGAGTCTTTAGTAACATAGGTTGTTGAATCGTCACAGGTTGTGACGACATAAATAACCACATATACATCACACATCTTCTACTATTTTTTTTTAAAAAGACCTAGATTCCCAATAATGTAAAGTGGGATCAAATTTATGCTGCCAAGGTTAACGAATTGAAAAAAAAAACTGTAACTTATGCCCAACCAAATAAACAAGAACAACCGATATAAAAAATGAATACCAACAGAAAATCCTTTTTAAAAAAACAACCAAGAACGTTTAGTGAACTTGTTCTCCAATGTATATAACTGGGTAAGAAGGGTTTGCTGCAGTGTGAATGAAAGGTTGTTCAGCAAATTCCTCTATAAAAACTTTGAATGAATTTTTTTTTTTTGGTGTATTGTTGTCGGCCATTTTTTTTTTTTTTTGCTTTTCGCTTTGTTGGTTGAGAAAAGTTAGAGAGAGAGAGAGAGAGACAGACTCAGCGAAACAAACAAACAAACTCAGAGAGAAAGACCGACAAGACAGAGAGCGGAATCAGTAAAGTAGCAGCAGAAAAACTAAAAGTGCAAAAAGGAAGAAATTCTCTTCCGGCAAAAAAAAAACAAAAAAAAATTAGATCACGTGAGCATTTCCAAACTCTTCACATGGCAGCGCCTAGAATCCAAGTTGTAATCGCAACGAATTATATAATGTAATGAACGTGTGACTGTGTTAAACCATCAACGCCCCCTCCCCTCCCCCCTGGTATTGAATGTCCAGCACACCCTTTGTTAGCTTAGTTTTTGTGAACACAAGCGAAACAATTGAGCCTAACCCAATCTAGAGCTATGCATGACAATGGCAGACAATACCATTATACCCTCACAATAACGCTGGATTCTCGATTTACGCGTCTTTATGTTTCACATTGTTTTTGATAAATTTGGACTTTTTTTTTTTGTTTGGGTTTGTTTGCCTTTCACACTAAACGATCAGAAAAGATAAAATCATCATTCCGTTTTGCCATTTGTAAAACAATAACCCTACTTTTCAACTAACTTTCATATCACCAACCAATTGCTTGAAAAGAGAACTCAATATGTTTGAGAGTATAGTAGTGGGTATGATATCTCTACTATCTAGGGATGATGGTTCTGGTGAACCTATCCATCAGGTTGCTCCCCAACGAGTGTTTACGGCACAATTAATCATTTGTTCAGTTACCGGATCATTGCTATTCCTATTGTTCTGTATTTTGAGATACAGATGGCCCCATATATATGCGGTTAGAACACTCAGGACACATTCTACAAATATGTTAAAGCCACTACCTAATAGCTTGTTCGGATGGATTAAAGTGGTATACAGTATCACCGATGACGAGATCCTTAATAGTTCAGGCTTAGATGCTTATGTGTTTTTGGCCTTCTTTAAAATGGGGATCAAGATATTTTTCATATTGGCCATTATGGCGTTTGGGATATTAAGTCCGATACGGTATTACTTCACTGGAAGTTATGATAAAGATAGTATAAGTTTGTTATCATTTAATAAACCCAAGCCACCTCCCGAGTTTAATGAAGATTTTCCAAAATATTTATGGGTATATCCTATTTTCATCTATGTGTTTTCAGGAGTAGTGTTCTATTACTTATACAATTTCACAAATAGTGTATTAAGAACTAGACAGAAATATTTAGCTTCACAAAATTCAATCACAGATAGAACAATTAGATTGGATGGAATTCCTAAAAAATTATTACAACGACATAGATTAAAGAAATTCGTTGAAGATTTGGGGATTGGACAAGTAATGGATGTCAAATTCATCTATAATTGGACACCACTTGAGACTTTATTTGCCAAAAGAAAGACCTTGATTGAAAATTTGGAATATCTTTATGCTTCACAGTATCAACTTGACGTTGATATTTATGATCGTAAAAAACCTCCTGCAGTAAACCCACTAAGAGAAAAACCAATAGAGGTGGGAAAGACTTCAAAGTTGATAAAACAGTATTCGGAAGAACTTATGAACTTGGATGACGAAATTAGAATCATCCAAAATAAATTCGACAGCAACTTATCAACCATCGATGTGAGGCAATACCAAGATTTCAAACAAGTTCCATCTGCATTCATTACTATGGATTCCGTTGCATCTGCCCAAATGGCAGCTCAGACTGTGTTAGATCCTCGTGTTTATAAACTAATTGTGAATTTAGCACCAGCTCCAAAAGATATTATTTGGGAGAATTTCAAGTTAACCTACACTCAGAAGTTACTCAAATCTTATCTTATAACATGCTTGATAGTCTTGAGTTATGGTTTTATTATATTTTTGGTTGTTCCCTTGACATCTTTGCTTGATTTGAAAACAATTAGTAAATTCTTTCCCGCATTAGGTGAATTCATTGGAAAATCAGAATGGTTGACTACTTTTGTTACTGGTATCTTACCACCATTATTATTCACAATCTTAAACGTCCTGTTCCCATATTTCTATAGGTTCTTGTCGCAATACCAAGGGTATTCATCCAATAGCGACTTGGAGTTGTCAACGTTACTGAAGAACTTCTTTTTCATCTTCTTTAATTTGTTTTTGATTTATGTGGCTGCCGGGACATTTTGGGATTATATTTCATATATTAGCGACACTACAAAAATTGCATATCAATTGGCGACATCGTTAAAGAGAATGGCATTGTTTTATGTTGATTTGATTCTATTACAAGGTCTTACGATGTTCCCCGTCAAGTTATTACAAATAAGTGATTTTTTGTTATTGAATATTTTAAGCAAGTTATTCAAGAATCTCTTTCTTAGAACACCAAGAAATTATAGAACTTATTATTATACCCCACAAATATTCGATTTCGGAATTCATTTACCTCAGCATATACTCATATTTATGATCATTTTGATTTACTCGGTGGTATCAACCAAAATTGTCACCTGTGGATTGGTTTATTTCATTTTTGGTTTATTGGTATATAAATATCAATTGGTGTACAATTTTGTTCATCCTCCACATTCTACAGGTAAAGTATGGCCGATGATTTTCAGAAGAGTGATTCTTGGTTTAGTCATTTTTCAATTATTCATGATTGGAACATTGGCATTAGAAAGTGCAATTCTCCTATCTGCATTATGTTCACCATTGCTCCTCGCAACCATTGTCATCAGTTGGAACTTTGAGAAATATTATGTTCCTTTGAGCACATTTATTGCCCTTCGAGCAATTTTGAACCCTTATGATTATGATAAAGTCTTTGACGATGATCATCTGTCCAATAGTGAAGAGAATAGTGAGACCGAAGAAAGTTTATCCCTGGTGGTAATAAATACAACTGGGCCATTAGATGAATCATCGATCTTGCTCGACGAGCATAGACAAACAGGTCTTCGCAGGCGTAAGTCTACCATTGATGAAGAAAGAGAACAATCATCAGATTATACATACCCCTCTTTGATTGATCCATTAGACGGGCCCTGGGTGGGGTTTTCTGGCGATTTAGTGTCTATGGTTGAATACCGGCTGCCTGCTTTCCTGCATATACTTGAAGATGGCACCACATCGATTATTTCAAGACAAGACAACCATACCATCATCAGAAAGAAATTGTCGGTTAGCGAATGGGAATGATTTTGTTTTTCTTTAGACAATTGATAATATATTCTATCTTAGTTTGTTATTTTAATACATACATTTAATTTGGGGGTTACATTCGTTCGTTCATTTGTTCACTCTCTTGTTCTTTTTCTTTTGAGCCCGGATCAAAGGGTCGCATTTAAGAAATGGTGCCTTGCGCGTCCTCCTATAGCATTGGCGACAAGGCTCATATTTACCCACCGTGCTGATAACACTATATCCCAAGTGTACCCTGCAGTAGCGGTCTATTTTATAGGCTGGCAAATAAAGTACAAGAAGTAACGAGAACCTTAAACACCTTTATTTATTGATGAAAATTCGCCACCAAGGAAAGGCATTAAATTTGCTCTTCATAGTTGGAGGGAGGGAGGGAGGGAAGCGGGGGGGGGTCTTTAGTAGTTGTCAACATCATCGTTTATGATTAACAATTGCGGGGCTACGGGATAAAAGTGGTTATGGGGATAAAGGTGGTTACAATACGTCGCCTGATCCAACAGCCTTAGGCTTGGGCTTTGTGAAGAATGCAGTAGAGTTCTGCTACTGTACCATGACGCAGACAAATATGCACGGGTAGTATTAAAGAAGAATGTTAGGTATTTCAGAAGTCTATTTGAATGTGAAAGCAATTTTATTCCAGGTGGAGCAAGGAGCCTTGCAGTATCCGAGTTGTGTGAATTTGGGGAGGCTTATTGAAAATCATGACTCTTTCTGCAATGCGAGCTTATCCTTAATTACATTACAACCGATTTTGAAAGGAGATTTTTGAATTATGGGATATCTATTATTTTTTTTTTAGAAAAAAAAAAAAAGGTTTACTTATAGATACATTGATTATTTAAAACAAAACTAACTGTGGCGAAAAGCACTGAAATGTTGTAAAACACTAAAAAAAATAAGAACAAGCCAAAAATAAGAAACTAGGTTCCTTATAGATAAAAATAATGTAAGCAAACGAAAAGACATTCTCTTGAAGAACTGAAAAGATGGGGCATGGTATAACACCAGCATGAACAAGCAGCGTCCTATGATAGACACTTGGCGAATTAATAATGTGGGAAACATTGAATATATAAAATTTTTTGGAATTGAATGTGATTACTTTGCAAAATGCAAGGATTTTTTGGTATCTCTGATAAAGAGTACACTATGCTGATGATATCTTATAAAATCTAAGGAGGTAATTGAATACTTCCTAAAACTTTCTTTCTGGAAACACTTGAGTTTCTCTTTCTGGACATGGAGATTTCAATCAACTTTTGTTTCTTTAACTCTTTATTAATGACATATTCGGGTTTCTCTTGAGAGTAATCACATTGAATTCCAAATTTGTGGCAACTAGCACATGAAGGTCTTACTTCATCACACTTCAAATGTTTGATTCTACAAATCCAACAACCATTCTTTGATCTGGGGAGGAGACGTCTCCTAGTGTACTTTTTCTTCACAGGAGATGAAACCATATTAAAATCATCACTATCTCTACTTGAGTCCAGCTTCTTTCTATCTTTGCCAGTCTTACCAGTTCTTTGTCTTTTTGATAACGGTAATGAAGGGCAACTATGTCTGTCGTGTCTTGTATTTGAGTAATTTGGCAATACTTCAGTGTCAGTCTTATGGTGAAACACATTCATAGTAGGAAGTTGTCCAGAGGGAATGCCAATGGGAGTGGTTGAATTTGAAAATGGTGAACGAGGAGGTTGGAAATCGAATCCGCTGTATTTAGTATATAATGGAGACCAATGCGGTGATGATTCATTTGTAGGTGTGAACAGGATGGGGCTGTTTGTTGGGTATGTAACAATATTGTTCTTGTTTGCAAACCGTTGCAATGATGTCTTGGTCTTGTTGGCGGCATATGGCAATGACTGTGGTGCAGATTGAATCATAACACTATCTTCTGACATTGGAGACAAAGCAAAGCCCATGGCATTACTCTTACACGAAGCGGTTAAAGAACCAGCATCGACAAAGGGTGGGGTAAAGCTATCACTTAAGTTGGGTGTAATTGGGTAATCTTGGACATCATTGATGCTATCATTGAGTTGACTACCAACACCAACAGTGGACATGTCCTGCAAATTGCCAGAAGTGTTACAATCCGAAATTGAATCGTAGGAATAGTTAACAAAGTCCAACTCATTGCCATTGTACACCGGGTGGTTGGGCCAGCAGTTACCCAAATCTGGAGTAGATTCCATGTTGAGTTTAAAAAAGGCTTGACCATTACGTTGGATTGGATTCTGGGAATCTAATAATGGCAATGATGCAGCCGATGTGGGACCTTGGGGATTAGAAAAGAAAGAATAGTTTGGCAAAGAATATTCGTGTTGAATTGAACTTCCTGGGTAGAGAGCTTCTGTAAATTCGGTGTTTGATGATGATATGCTAGATGGTTCACGGTCTGAAAAAGAGTGGTCATTTGGTTGCATGTTGACAATGGGTGGAGCAGCGAACCCTTGGTACATGGTATTGTTTCCATAATAGTATGGCTGGTTGGGGATAGCTTTAATTGGATTGTTCAAGTTAATTGAGTCTTGAGATGGTGAAGAATCGGCACTCATAAATGAGCTGCTTAACTTTATGGTATCTTCAGCTTCAAAGGAAGCTGATGGGGAGGTGGTATCGGGGGTGACCATCATGTTGGAAGACATCGGTATCAACTATAAATATATCCAAGGAACAAGGAAACAAAAGTTCCAAGTATAATATGTTTCTGCGGTAGTTTAAGGAGTGGAATTGAACTTGAGGATAAAGAATGTATAGCCTCGAAGTCAGAGTGTGCCGTAGATTATTTGGTTAATGGAATTGGGAATTGAGGCTAGCAACTAAATGTTTCTTAATAAATAAGAAACGTTGAAACTTGGTTGAGGGAGGCAACTAAGTCTGGTTGAAGAAAGTTGGGAAATGAAAGTGGGTACTTTTTTTGATTCAATGTGGAAAAACAGGTTGGATTTAAATGACTTTGACTTGCTTGTTCGATCTAACCATTTTTTTTTTTAATGAAATAAAATGAAATAAAATTAAATAAAATAAAATAAAATAAAATATCAGGAAGCCTTCTCAAGAATAATTTTCAATATGCAGAATGAGTAAATTTGTTGCAGCATAGGCTCATTATTTTCATGCATTGTCTACTCTTTAAAACCTTACCCAGATATCTTAAATAGCTTATGTTTGTTAAGGTACAATCAAAAATATTATTATTGTTGGAATTATTTTTTTATGCATTTTTTTTTCTCGTTTATTTTAGAACCCCTAATGTGGGAGGTTAAAAAATAATTATTTATTTTAGCGCTTTTACGAAATTAAAATATTTAATTTTACACAAAAACGGAAATACTGATGTCCACTTTTGCTCAAAGGGGAAACAAACCTTTTATGTATCACAAGAATAAAATACTCTTTGTTGTAAGAGACAATTAAAAATTGGCAGATATGAGTAGGCTTGAATAAAAGTCAGTAATTATAATTCCTTTTGTTGTATGTACGAAAAGGGGAATTATTGTCAACATGCCTAACAATTGTTGTTAATGGTCACACAAAA
The DNA here is from genome assembly GCA_030582855.1 of Hemisphaericaspora lyxosophila. Lineage (NCBI taxonomy): Eukaryota > Fungi > Ascomycota > Pichiomycetes > Serinales > Debaryomycetaceae > Hemisphaericaspora > Hemisphaericaspora lyxosophila. Next base: position 27,079 of record JAJMHC010000178.1, read on the forward strand.
CTCGTATCTTGATTGGATTAGAGGTTTTGTGATACATGAAATGGAAACATGATTTTCATCAAAATAAAATATATAACAAGCATAATAAATTTTCTAAGCTAGATAATTTTTTGAGAAGCATTAATCTAAATATCCAACAACATGCCATACCCTGTTTCTTTTTATGTTGCAATATTCTTTCGCCCAAAACAAGAAATGGAATATCTCTTAACGGGTATGGAGGTTATTATTGCTGTTTATGGTAAGGTTTGCTCGTCATATTGAAACATGTGTAATGTTTCTGTCATGCTTGATTGGAACAACAACAACAACCAACAACCAACAACAACCAACAGAAACTAAAATGCTCTTGAACAAGCAGGCACTTCTGATCTTTTGAATTGTTTCAATTGGAACGATAAATGGCTAGGTGTCTTGCTAGATTAGGTTCGGTTTACATGCAAATGGAAGAGCTTTATCTTTTTTTTTTGCATTTCATAAGCATTCTCGTAGTTGAAATTCCTATAATGTGTGTTAAATGATCGGATAGGCTTGATCCCGAGTATGAGAGTTTAATTGCCACTAATAAAATTGACTTCACAAAAGGACATGCATATGAAAAGCACTAAAAATAGCATTCAGTAAGGCTGGGTTGTCTTCCGCGGTATAGGTAATTTAGATTTACTATATACAGGCCAACAAATATCCATACTTACTTCTATTCTTTGATATATCTTAAAGCCTAGAAAACCCTAATTTTTTATGCTTGTTTTTAAGGTTCAACACATAAAGGGTTGTTGTGGTTTAAAATGGGTGTAATCTCTTAAGGTTTAAACTTTGGTACACATCGAGGAGAGCAATATATAAATGTCTATTACACAACTTGGGTCCCCCATCCCCCATCCCCCAGTATTAGGTTTCATTAGAAAAAATTTTCAAGGTTATACCTTCTTACAATGCGGGGTTTGGTCAAGACTTTTTCAAAAAAAACAGAAATTCAAGGATTCCATAATTGATTTATTATCTACAACTTCTTTCGGGTTGCAACTTCCTCCTTCTATGCGAGACCGTTGGAACTTTACTTAGAGTAGCTAAGCATTATTCACGAGTATTTCGCTACTTAACTAGACATCTGAAAAGTATGCGCAACCATTAGTGGCCCTTTAGTGGCTGTTTGTGGTCAAATTTTGCAAAGTTATATGGAGGTGTCCTCGTAAGGCCTACCAAAGGGATAAAGTCCTGCTTGGGATCTCCCCGGAAAGATCTACAAAACAAACTCGGGGTTTAGAACTTCTCCCTTGCATGGTTCCCATTCTTGGGATAAGGTTACATATTCTTGCGCCTAGATCAGAACAGCAAATAATAATTGCGATGAGCTCTGATAAGCGACCACTGTGTTTGTAGCCTTTGGATTTTATTTTTGGATCTACAATCAGCATTGTACATTGCATGGAGTGGTGCCATTTATTTTTACCTCACAGAAAAGGCTATACTTAATAATGGATATGCAAACAATAAGATCTTTGTTAGCACATGTTAAAAAATATTAAGTATGTCATTCAATTATCGGCTGATTCTACTGGGTGTAATGTCTTTTTTTTTTCTTGATCCGAGAACCTCGATGCGCCAAAAAAAAAAATATATACAAGATAATATTTAATTTTTTTGGATAAAAGTTTACCCAAGTCCCAACAGTTCGGTTCTTTCGCTAACAAACTAACGCATGACCTAATGACTCCAGCTTCAATTAACCCGCCTGCAGATCATATCAGCCCAGATATTAATTAACTTCATGTTTACCCAAAGAACTGGGATGGTTCTGAAATCACCATTTGTAAAATTACCCCGGATATTTTACAATATCCAAATGCACCTGTACGAGGTGAAATGTTGCAATGAATATTTCTAATCCCGCCCGACATTTGCCTAATTTTCCAAGCGCAGCATGCTCTACATTGCAATAATTTTTTTTTGCCAATTTCGAGAAATTATTCCCTAATTAATTGGCAATTTTCGTACTTTTTCCTGAAACATACCGAGGCTATTCAAATTCTTCAACATTGTCTGGATTTGAAGAGAAGGGAATCGAAGGAATTGACCATCTTGTGAATGTGACACTCCCTCATTTAAGAGTTGATGTCGGAATACCCCGAACGTGAAGCGATCCGATGCATGCAGTGAGGAAAGCTAAATTTGATTCTAGATTCTAGATTCATAATTTTACCCTTTTACTCTATTAGACAAGCCTTTCTTTGTTATACATAAACAATAGCCGATTGTCTACGCAACAACTATGCCAACCAAGAAATTAGCTAACTACCCTTGGTACAATAGTTCCGTACGACAGTCCTGTATAAAGAGAAACTAACAATAGAATGCACGTGATCTCTATTTTTTTTTTGTTGGTGATCTGGTGATGAGAGGGTCTAGCTATATAAAAGAAAATTTTCTCTTGAAAAATTTTGATTTGTTTTGCCCCCTTTTCTTCTTCATACATATTGTACTTCCGGAATACCAGCAAGACTAATTTACCTCTATTTAGTTAAGCAAAAATGGCCGGAAGGAGATTAATTACGAGAAACCCCCATCATTATTAAAATCCAGGTTATGATTATCTTTTGTTCAAATTCTGGTTCGCGTGATGGATACATTTCTGTTCCTCCCCCCATTCATTGGAGGTTTAAGTTCCTCAACTAGAACGATTCACGCCTTAATGAGTAAATGCAACAGGCACTAAACCATATTTCCGTGATTGTGAGAAAAACCGAAAGGATCTTTTCTTAATCACTTCTGTGTCAGTCATGTAGGTTCAAAATAGTAGTCGTCAATGTATATGTGCGATTATTCACCTCGTACAGTGGTGCATTATTTTCTAGACATGTACTAAATCTGACTTTCTCTGCATATGCGTAAAGGTGAGAAAATGAAAGGTCACTTGTGGATGGTCATTCATTTGGTATTATATTGCTTACTAATACGCATTAGTATTTGGAGAATGACAAAAGTTTATTATTACCCAAGGCAACATATACCCACTTTTCATTTTTTTTTTTTTTCATTCTGGTATGTAGCAAGAATTAAACCTAAAACAGTCTGTAGTCAATAATACTCGGGATCCATCGTAAAATCCCGGATCATGGATCTAATTTATAGGATGTTTTGGGCTTTCCACAGATTAATTTATTAAAAGAAATGAAAATAGACGAAATTTCCCCCCAATGGGTTGACAAGACTTTTCCGTTCATACAATAAAAACTTTTTTGGGACTAACTACCCACAGTAACAGAATGAATGCGAGTAAAGTATGTTCTGTGGACCGGAAGCAGTGAAAAAGGTTAAATTGCCCAATAAAACACATGTTAACTTTTCAATTTTACCACTGGTGTTTTTAACTATACATTTTTTTTTAAATATTCTTCACCTTCACTTCTTTTGGTTCATTATTAGCTTCGTTTTAAACAAATCGATTTGGTCGCAGTTATATAGACTATTCAAGTGCATAATACTTTTAACAATCAAATGGTGAGGTTATTTTCTTTCCACCTGAGACCAACCCCAGCTTCAGACACAAAAATCAAAGAGGAAAGTTCTGAAGCAAAGTTCAAATTATTAAGCTTTAATAACCACGCTTCAAAAACAGTGCAAATATCCAACCCCAATACAAAAGTAGAGGGTTCTTCAATCAGAGGAAATGTTATAATAGTGGTGAAGTATGAATTCCAAGCCGAAAGACCAGAAGAATTATCAGTCCGGAAAGGCGACATATTGAAGTTAGTAGATAGGATAGGAAATGGTTGGTTAACTGTGAAATACATCGATCAAGTTCACGAACCAGGGTTAATCCCAGCTTCATATGTTGATATTGCCATCAATGATTCCATGCACCCGATCACGTTAAATTGGCTACAATGTCGAAACTCGGATATTCTTCAAGAATATGATTATCTTGATTTGCAATTTTGCAACAATGATTCGGATTTTGTTACAATCAACAATAAACCCTTTCCAACGCATGCCTCCATTTCTAACTTTTTATCTTACAAAGGAAGGTATTGGTATCGTTTAGATGTTGAATATTCTGATCATTCCAAAGCATATCTCTGCCGCTACTATCAAGATTTTTATAATTTGCACATCAACTTGGCCGCCTTAGCTACACGCACCAAAATTCCCGAAGCCCAAGCTGATGCACTTCAGCTACCAAAATTGCCTGAACCTATTCCTTGTGCAGATGAACAAAACGGGTCTCATGAAATTACTGAATTGTTGAAGAGATGTAACGCTTTGAATATATATGTGAACAAACTTATTTTAAATAGGTATTATCAAAGAAGCCCCCAATTATTCGCCTGGTTAGATGTTAGTTTCGGTAATTTGCCTGGATTTAAAGTGAATAATGTCAACGAAATGAAACATATGAATGATTATGATATCAATGACAAAATACTGCGGGACTCTATCAACGTTGTGGAAGAGTATCGTAAATCGTTGAAAATTTATGATGATAATATCCTTCCAGAACCCAATCCTGATCATATACCAACAAGGCGACCATCGAAACACTTGCATAATAATCAGGACCCTCGAATTCGTAGAAGTCCACGTGCAAGTATTGCCACACCTCAATCAGATTGGTCGAACTGGCCGAAACCAGTTTCTCCGGAAACACCATCCACAAACCAAAGCCGACATAGATTACTACTGGGCATACTTCTGAATGGAGCCGACAATGATATCCACACTATTTCCCCAGTCCGTAAAAGCTCGTCCACCTTTTCACTAGCAGATCATTCACAAAGTCACAATCGCAGTGCTCTCCACTATCATAATGCAAAGATGCTAGGATCCCCAATTTCGATAGCTCATCCCCACTTTCAAGAACCATTGTATAATACACCCGGAATACATCCAAGTAATTCTTTGTCGAGTCGAAACAAGAATGAATATTCTGCAGGCAATGGTTCTACAAAACTTAGTGTATTCCCGCTAGATATTAAACAGCCCCAGATCCAAGCAGGTATACTAGCGTCGCCAATGTCTTTATCGTCGAGCTATGCCTATGGTATAAACACCATGGCTGATCAAACTAATGAAAAAATGCAGTGTATCAAATGTAAGATTATCAATTCAGAGAATGATATCATTGCTCTTAGATTAGATAAAGACCAAATAAAAACCATTGAAGATTTGAAGAAGCTTATTAGGAGAAGAGTTTACTTTAGCGAATTGTTTATTAAGTTACCAAGCTCAAAAGAATTCGTGAATATTGACCTACCAGTGTTTGATTTAATTGAACTTTTGAGGGAAAGTGAGAAGGTTGTGCTAAAGACGCTTTAAGGTGTCTGACTTAGTTTATGAATTTCTCATAGTTTTAGAATGTATAGATTATAGTTTATAATTTATCTACCTAAAATACTCGACTACAGTATAAAAAGACTGTTTTCTCATTAATGTCTTACTTATTATCCTTTCTCTTTTGCCTAGAGGTAAGATCATGTGATATTAGAATTGTTTTTCTGTTTGGCATGGCCACCCATTTAAGAGAAGCCATAGCTAACTCAAACGGACACCACCACACCATTTCCCTAGTAGTTTATTAATGTCAGCAGTTTCAAGACCTATCACACTAGTAATTTGTAAACACTCAATTTTTTTTCAATCCCAATCGTACAAATATTCTGTTTTTGGTGGCAATCCGATCGCACGAAACTGCAGCCAAATTTTGCCCTGGTACAATTCAAAATAAACAACAAGACATATTTTTTTCCTTGGTAGAGCCTTGGTAGAGCTTTGGAGTATAAAAGATGGCATTCACATATCCAAACCCGGTCAATTGCCAAGAGTTCGTATACTGCTAAGAAAAAAGCATCACCCTTACAAGGTTTAGATCTTTAACAATTGGCGCTTGTTGAATCCTTGCTGTACTACCAGTTCATTTACATCATGGTACACATTGCCCTATTTCTGAAACGTATCTTCTGGGGTGATTTTGTGTGGCATGACCACCTGGTATTTTCCAGAAACAGCAAGGAAAATGGAGATTTTGGCCTCCTTACTACTCTAAAGATTAGGCGTATCTCAATCATTGGGTTTCTTGAAATACAATGTGCAAAATACTCCCCTCTGTTGTGGGCAAATTGGACAAATTCGCAATGCCTCAACTGTATTGTTGTTCTCACACAATCTACAACATTGAAGCGATAGAGCCTATAGTAATCTTGGCATCGAATACCTGCAGCGGTTATTGGCATAAATATATCTGGCGGCCAAAGGCTAAAAGGTAAAATTAGACCAGATCAGGTTATCCAAAAATGTCCTTTTGAAATTGGTTTCGCTTATTTTGACTTATCTAACGAGTTTTATTATTTCGCAAGCGTGTATGGGTAAAACAAAGTAAAATAAAATATTTTGTCAATCGCGCGAACAAAGCGATTGTCTAAATTATTGAGTTGAGTGTAGTTAAACAAACACAACGTTTTCAAGGGAATAGCAGTTGGTAACGTCAATTGAGAACGCCAAGACTGTTTGTAAAGGGAAGCGATTATTTCCATGATTAAAATAGTCTTTTTTTTTTTGCATTGTTTGGTTTCAGTCCAAATTCATGCAAACTTACGTACGATCTTGTGTTTGCAAAACTATTTTATTTGTTAATGTTTAGCCGAGAAACGTAACCGCTCATAAAAAACAAAATATTTTTTAACTTCGTGAGAAAATTCTCTTCGAGAAATAGCAATCAAATTTGGTTTATTTACTTATCATTTTTCTCAGAAGGTAAACAGGTTTTTAAAATTTAAGATTTACCTTACCTTCCTTAAGAGTTCTCTGATAAGTGCAGAACCAATAGGCTCAGCATTCATTTAATCCCCCCCCTCCCCCCACCCCAAGTCAACCATCCCTAAAGATTTGCACGGTACATATTGTGACAACAAATATCCATAACAACAGTCATAACATATTTATACAAATCTTGAAACATTTCCAAAAGAACACCACAATCAATTGTTAAAATTTAGGTTAACAATGTCAGCTAGTTTGTTTAGATCGAAACAATTCAAATCAAAGAAGAATCTTAGGAACTTGTCCATATCAGGTCCTTTACAGCCCACTTCGCCCCTTGCTCCAAAAGCATTAAAAACTCCAACAAGTCCAATTTCCACATATTTTCAGTCGCTGGCGACAACAAACAAATTGGTAGTGGTGTTAACTTCCAAGTATGATTTCATCGGAGAAAAAGATGAAGAATTAAGCGTAAAAGCTAAAGAATATTTGATTATGTTGGAGAAAAGTGGAAATGGTTGGATAATGGTTCAATCTCTAGAGCTGAAAGGTAGAGTTGGGTTGGTTCCAGCTTCATTTTTGGACATTGCTGTTAACGACGCCTTACATCCAATTACGTTGGATTGGTTGAATGAGATTACACAAGAAGTAGCACCACAAGAAATCACAGGAGAGGAAAAAAAAACTGATGTCTATCCTATCGATGCTAAAGTAGAAAGAGCATTACAGGATTCACAGAAAAAGTTCTGGTATAGAATAGAATTACAATTGTCAAACTTGGGCATTGTTTACATTGGAAAATGTTATCATGAATTCTATAACTTACATATTCAACTAATGGAATCTTTTCCAGAATGTTCATTACCCAAACTACCACCACCATTATTTTTCGTTCCTTCTTCTTCAAGACTTAAATATGACAAAAGGTTTATCGCTGACTTGAAGCATATTCAACAAGATTTAACATCATACCTAGGAGAAATCATTACCAGATTCCCCCAGATTCAGAAATCAAAGATATTATACCAATTCATATTCGATGGTCCACACCTTCAAACTACCCTGGTTGAGTCTGTAAATGACTCAGATGCAATTGCTGCGCTATATCCCAATTCAATCGATGTATGTAATTTCGTGGCATCTTCCAAAACTACGTTTTCTACAACCGCCGCTTTACCACCCGTCAATGACCCTCAAAGTCGACATGCTTCAATTTTGAAAAAGTCAGATCAAGAAAACAATTCAAAGTATTCCACATATATGTATCAAGCCAAGGCTATACACCAGTCAACTAGTTCATACACGTTACAAAGTTATTCCTCATTGATTGATGGTTATGACAGTGACGGTAGTCCCCCGCAACCGGAACTCGAAGATGAAGATAGTAGTGTACAAGATGATAAATCATTATCATTGTCAGTGGATACTAAGAATTCATCAATGAATCTAAATTTGGAAGAAAACATCCAAACTAAAGATGATGTCGATAATAGAATCTCATGCCAGACCACTGGAAGTGTGTTCTCGTCGGTATCGTTAAAAACTACCACTATTGAGGGTAGGGAAAGAGATAGTTTACCCACAACTCCCTTAACCGTGAACTCAGAAGCATTTAAATCGATGACACCAAAATATGGATCTACAGCTGGTTTCAATAGCACATGTTCCACTCCGGAAACCACCAGGGCACTGATCTGCAGTCCTAATGAAACAAATAAGGCCAAATTAGGCGAGAGTGATCATGTTAAGATGAAATTCTATTTGAATAATCACGAGGAAGATATTATAGTGCTAAGAATCAAAAGAAGCAATTTGATTTCAATTGTATATCTAAAGAAATTGATTTCGTATAAGATTTACCGGGATTATAATTTAATTGATCATTACACTTTGCAGCCAAATAATGACAAGGAAACTGATTTAAAAACAAACCCGACCGATGATGAATTGTTAGAGTACATCAAAGCTCATTCCAAAGTGAGTTTCAAGTTGGTTAGGACTAGATTGTAGATAGTATAGTTTTGTTTTGTTTTGTTTATTTGTTTTTTCTCTCTCTAGTAGGAATACAATATTCGAGCAATTAAGTTTTTCAGTTAAACAAATTTTTAGTGCAATGTTTTTTGATAAGGTTTGTTGTCATGGAGACCTTACTACAAAAAATAACTCTAAACATTTTTAGTTTGCATGTGGCATGTAAGACAAAAAAAAAAATTCGTTTCCCAAAAAAACAGGTAAATAGAGAAGGTTGCATGGTATTCCACCAGTTGAAAATTGCAACATGCATTTCCAGCCCCTTTTAAAATTTGAATAGCAAGGCATTAAGTAACGTCACTTTACCATGTTTAGAGGATGGTTTCATATGCAATGGGCTGTTCTTGCGCGAGATAGAAATCTGCAGGATACATAAATACGACAGAGGAGCATTTCCAATGACGTGGCCCTGAATAAAAGTGTTTCACAGATTGCATGTCGAGGTGATAAGGAGCCATGATGCTCTTACACGTCCATTACTTCAATAGTGTACGTATGAAACATACCAGAGTGATACCCCACTTCATATTGATTTGTTCGGAAAATTTGCTTGGCGAACAAAGAAAAGTGTGAGCTGAAAATGCCACTTTCGATTTTTTTTTTGTCACTCTATTGTTCTTGGAACAATTCGGGTTTCATAACTAAAAAGAGAGCTTGTTTCATAGTAAACTTCCACCATCAATTTACGATTGTCTCTGATTTATTCCCCTTTCTTTTTGGAATACGATATTTATCATTTGTTCTAGGCCTGGTTTATTCTGAAACGTATTTGTCTTGGGGTTGATGAATCAATTGTTCAAAACCAAAATTGACATCTCAACAGATCACAATTCTCGTTTGTACAACATTATTTGGCATGTTTCAGATTTGACAAGTCTGGAAAACCGTGGCATACACAATGAAACCTCCACCAATCTACAACAGTAAAGATATATATATATCAAGATAGATAACATGATTTTTTTTTAATTCACCTCTTGGAATTACCATTGACCATTTCGAACTTAATACAGCAGCATGAAATTACTCCGAAAACTTTCAACAAAAATCTTTAGCCCCAAAAAAGACGCGTCATCGGCTGCTAAAAATGAAGAAATACTTCGAGCAAGCTCTTTAGCAGAGAATAATTCCGATTATGATACTTTAGGCGAGGAAGATATCGTTGAAACATCCGAAACAGCAAGTGATTGCAATTCTCTCTTTTCAACCCCACCAACAACAATTGCCACACCTATTAGACATCCTTCTTTGCATGCACCAACTCCACCAGACTTAGTAGGATCTAGTTATGATAATGAAATAACGACACCACCATTAACTACACCACCAATAACGACACCACCAATAACTACACCACCAATAACGAGACCACCAATAACGAACAATAACGTTGATGAAGTCCTGCAAAATTCTATACCTGTAAAGTCCACATTCAAAATAAATAACGATTTACGCATAAAATTATATTACGATGATTATACCAACCCAAACAATAGCTTATCGTTCAAATTACGCAAGGATAGAATGGAAAGTATCCATGAATTGTACATTATCGTAAAATACAAATTAGTTTCAAAGATCCCTGAATTGAAAACAATACAAGATAAGATAAGGTTATACATCGTATTCAAAGATAAACCGTACAAACCGATTCTCCTATATGATCCTAAACCAAATGATAAGACTGGTTTGTTGGCTAGATTTGGTTTGGACGAGAAAAGTTTGATGGATGAGTTCTTTTTGTTTGATTATATACAACTGAAGGAGAAAGTGTATATCAAAGCCGAATATTAGAGTATTTACGTAGTTATCATTAGTGAGTTAAATTGGGTGACAAAAATAGAAGACATTTAGATTAAAAAATCGCAGTAGTGTGAAATGTAGGAGTTTACCCGGGGGTAGGAGGGGGAGAGGTCTATATGAAGTTTATTGGCGCCAGCAATAATTTTTTTCATGTCACCAGATATTTCGAATAACATTCATTAGAGCTTATTACTCTTCTAATAAACTATTAGTGGTGTGTTCGCTAATTATACTCTTGCTAAAACTCGCTCGATAGTACTGCATATAGGCCGTTTCTGTTTTTTGAAGTTTGTATTGCCTTTTGTTTCTTCTTTGTGTTTTGCTTCTTTTGTCATCTGCATACAAAAAAAAAACCACACTTTGGTGAAATCCATTACCCCCTTCCAACCAATAGACTTCGTTGTTTATACCATTACTAATCGATCCATCAACTTGTTATTATCACTTCAAATACATCAAGACGCATATACCTAAAGAATCAACCAGATGAATAATAGGTCATATTATTCGATTGTTTTCTTTATAATATCATTTCAATTACTACTTTTTTCATCCTTACGCCACTACCTACAACAACCAACTACTAATGAGTGTGTAACTGACTTCATTATTGGTATTGTGTTGACAATAGTATCATACATCATTTATTTCATTCATGATATAGTCAACACCTCTAATACCTACATCCCACATAGAGATGTGTTTGATTTGTTGGTGTATCCCGTGTTTCAAGAAGCAATTAAGTTGTTATTAATCGTCTACAAATATAATGATATAACATTGTTCAACATATATTTCTTATCGTTGGGTTACTACATCACCAACAGTCAAATATACTATTACTCTCCGGTGAAGTATAAGTCAAACTATCATCCATTTTTGAAATTATACGATGTTTGGTTATATCAAGATCAATACAAACACAATTATCATAATGAACGAGAAGTGCAATACTTAATTCAAAATATCTTGCAGGATGATGATGATGATGGTGATGATGGTGATGATTCTTCAAAACCTACCAACAGAAATTCTGTATGTACGGAGAACACTTTATATTCCATCAATTCAGCCTCTCCCAAGAAGTTGACAGGAAAGAAATTACCCACGGAATTTAACTTGCAACACCACCAACAAAAGCAAACATCACCAAACCTCAACAAATGCACCTCTACCCCAATGACAATCTCAAAAAGCATGGAGACTATCTCCACCATCAACACCCTCAAGGATTATCAATCATGTTCTGATTTCGTAGATAAATTATACTCGGTGTCACCCAAGAACACATATCATTTAAATACAGCAACAGCAATAGCAACTTTCGAAGATTTTGGAAGAGATGAACAAAGCCCAGAAAGCGATATCATCATCTCAAAGATTGATGATGCTTTCGAAAATATAGATGAGGCATTAGAGGAAGTGAATGATAGTTCATCCATTCATACTAAAGGTCCCCACTGGGGTGGTGGAGGAGGGGGTAATTTTAAATACAAATTGCCCGATGGCACGAAATTAGAATTTGGAGGGGGAGCAGGTTTCGATTACGATGATCAAGACCCTCCACCACCATCTACTGCATCTGCTAAACCCAATAAATTTGTACCATTCATAAATTGGTTTGTGTGGTTAGTTCCTCCATTGTTACCAATTGGAGAGAAATCACAGACTAATATGCAATTAACATCACTGTTCCAAAGTGAAAGATATCCATTGTTGAAACATAGATTATCCAATTACAATTTGCAGAATCGAGAAAGCAAGGAACTTACCTGGTCGTTAGAAATGGGGGGACAGGCGGTATCCAAACCGACAATTGATCGATTTACCAAGTTTCAATATTTCATATTATACAATTATCATTTTGTAATTGGTCATCTCACATCAAAGATAAAAGTGGATCCGGTATTTAAAAGATTTGGACAATTAATTGAAGATGTCTCAAGTTTATTTATCTTGTTGAACGAATTGAATGAATTCGTGTGGGAATGTATTGTGTTTTATATCTATGGTGAGCAAGCTTGGATGTTAGTAACTGGAACATTCGTCTGCAAGTTGTTTAAGAATAATTACTTATATGGAACCGAGAATGCGTTTGATTATAGGGTTTCGATGGTTTCTGAACTGGCTATAAATATGTTTCTTATAGTTTACTGTGTTTATAAATATCTAGTCTAACGTTTATTAATAAATATTTTTATACAGTTCATATTAATGTCACTTTGTTTTTGTTTTTTTTTTTTGTTTTTGAAAATCGTTCAACGATTTACATCTATTTATAATACAGCCTGTCTATACACACACACACATCCCCCGCCATTTCTCAGTGGCCTATGAAAATGAGGGAAATGTGTCTAAAAACTTTGGATTGGTATATGTAAACCCCTTTATATTCAAGATATCCTTTCCAGCCTTATTCAATTGGGGAGTGAAAGTTAATTCCGTAAATTCACTATCGAAATTCTCGGCCAATTCAGGATCGGTAATAATGGGCAAAATGGGAGGCATTATATCATCATAGTCTTCAATATTTTCCAATTGCTTCCAATTAATATTCTTAAAAAAGGCATGAGACTTCACTTTGGCAAAATCTTCATCTATATTCAATCTCTTTTCAGGATCGATAGTTAATAATTTCCTCAAGAAATCTTTAGCATCGCTACTTAAATAAAATGGAAATTTGAGTGTTTTCTTTTGATTCTTGATCTTTTCGAGAATCTTTTTGGGATTTGTACCTGTAAATGGAGGTGACCCAGTCAATAGATCAAACGCAACACACCCCAATGACCACCAATCAACGGCATAATCATATTCTTCGCCATTTAATACTTCAGGTGCCATGTATTGTGCTGTCCCGGTAATTGAATGTTTCTTTTCATCGTCTAGTGAAACCTTGGATAAACCAAAATCAGTCAATACCAAATTTCCGTGATCATTCAACATACAATTCTCGGGTTTAAGATCACGATAAATTACATTCAAACTTTTATGTAAATATCTCAATGCTAATATAATTTGGGCGATATAAAAACCAGCATTCTTTTCCGTCATAAATTTCTCCAATTCTAAATGATGAAACAATTCTCCTCCCGATAAATACTCTAACATTAAATAAACCTTATCGTTATCTTGAAAGGTATAATACAACTTGACAATATTAGGATGAACCACTTTGGATAAGATATCTTTTTCATTCAAAGTTCTTGAATAATTAGTTTCATGGATAGTGGATTCATTAATGATCAATGAAACCTTTTTCAATTGTTTTTGAGCAAATAGTCTTCCAGTCGAGATTTCTCGAACCAAAAGCACTTTACCATATGACCCTTGGCCTAATACCTTTATAGGTTCAAAATCCGAGAGTTTTGGTTTGTATATGTCTATGCCATTATTGCTATACGATGAAACATAAGGCTGGCTAATCTTCACCTCGTAGGAGGAGGCAATCGATGAACGTCTCCTTTTGTTGTTGTTGTTGTTGTTGTTGAATTGGAATAGGATCGGGAAAATAACCCATGGGGGTGGAAATATCACCATGTTCAGTTTCATCTTCCGGCTCCACTATTTCAGGAAGAAGTTTATAGTTTATGTCATTATTGGATGATGTTATTCTTGCTAATTGAAGAATCGATGATAAATCGCTTACTTCATCGTAGCCATCCATTCTAAAGATGTCTGCCATAGTTGCGTGTTTTCTTGATATGTATTTGCTTGGAATTGCAGGGATGGTTGCTGTGCTGTTCTTATTTGTATATGGGAAGTTCACTTGAGTTCTTTGGTAGTGTGAAGAATGTTTACTATGCTAATGTCATAGTCACTCTCCTCTGTGGGTGGTAAACGTGGCTACTGGAAGGAAAAAAAAATGTGGGTGTAATAATCGCGTTTCTTTGGCAATCTGGTCAGTACGGCGCAAGGGAATTATTTGTTATGACGAAGGGTTTACTGCTTGTGGTAATAACGGGTGGAAATGGACTTTTGCAGGAAAACCAACTAAGAGGGTGTTGCTGTTGTTGTTGTTGTTGCGATGAGTTGTGTATCCTAATGTACTAATTCTAAAAAGTTTTTCTTGGGGGTTGAAGATTGAGAAAAATTAAACAGCCGTCCCGTTATCTCCCAGAGGTGGTGTGTTTTTTGTTTATTGGCACAGACTCATATACGAAGGCTAACATATTACAAGAAAGTGTATCGAGGTTAGATACAAGTGAAGTTGATTTTCCCTTCTTGAAGGGTGTATATTCCACAGGGGTCTACATTGGTGGAGTATATATGCGAAGAGTAAGCGAGAATGAATGGTGGGATTGTAACACATGGACCGTTGGAGAATTTTTGCGACAGTTGAAAAGTTTGTTTTCTAGTATTGTTTGTGTAAACAAATCCAGAATAGCTGGTTCATATCAAGAAACTACTTTGTTCGCTCGACAGTTTAATCAGGAGCCCGACTGCAGAGGTAAAATGTGTATGCAACGTGTATATTGTGCTCTCCTCCCCCTCCTCCCTCCCCCTTTACTCTTAAAATAATTTGCTGCAAAAAAAAATGGGTTGTAAGGATGAATTATGACATCCATCGTCTTCTAAACACTATATTTGTATATACTTTATTTTGATCTCATTCTCATTGATTCACAAAGGTCACGGAAATTAGCCTTCTGTTTGGGGATTCTCTTAAAGTGATTATCCGGTGGAGATCATAAGGAATGGATCTGTTTTTCAATAAAAATGAAAAAGAACTACTACTTCACTGCCATTAAAGTAAGTAGTTATACTTTAAGTAAAATGCCATCACTCATTATTAGAGCAGTTACCTTGTAACCTTTTGGGTTTAAAAGAAACCATTGATCTCTACGTCGTGGGGTGGTATCTGCCACCTCGGAGGTTTATCAACAAAAGCCCTCGGGAATGATTTTTTTTTTTTTGCCTCCATATTTTGCGGCTTGCTGAAAACTTCTAACTTTCACCACACATTTGCATTATTCATCACCTTCAATATCAATGACAAAGCAAGTGATCCCTTTAGAATCTAACCCCCAGGTCTTCACCGATTTGTCTTACAAATTAGGTTTATCGCCAATCTTACAATTTCATGACTTTTATTCATTAACTGATGAAGTTTTTATCCCCCAACCAGTATATGGTATAATTCTATTATTTCCATTAAG
Source organism: Hemisphaericaspora lyxosophila (assembly GCA_030582855.1). Classification (NCBI taxonomy): domain Eukaryota; kingdom Fungi; phylum Ascomycota; class Pichiomycetes; order Serinales; family Debaryomycetaceae; genus Hemisphaericaspora; species Hemisphaericaspora lyxosophila. The sequence continues at coordinate 42,825 of JAJMHC010000178.1, forward strand.
TGAAAAACAGAAAGAAGAAGGCGATATCAGCTCAGCTCAATCTAAGAATATTCAATGGTATAAACAAACCATAGGGAATGCTTGTGGATTATACGCGCTATTGCATTTGTTGAGTAATTTGCCTTTGGATTTAATCATTAAGAATCTGATTATTAGTGAATTGTTAGATAAAGTTTCAAAATTATCAAATCAGCCACAACAAGTTATCAATTTGGTTGAACAATTAGAATCAAGTATAAATTTGGATGAGGATTATGGCAAACAGGGACAAACTGAAGCTCCATCTAAAGAGGAAGAAGTTAATTTACATTTCATAACTTTTGTTAGAGGAAAAGATAACCATTTGTATGAATTAGATGGGAGAAAGAATGGTCCAGTTGATTTAGGTGAATGTGATCAACTTATCAACAACGACAATTTAAATAGTCGCATACAATACTATATGAATAGCGTGGAACCAGAAAATATGTATAACTTTGCAATGATGGGTATGGCCCCCACATTGGATTAGCTTCCAAAAAAGAAAACTAGGCCTATATATATATATATAGAAGATTTACGGTGATAAGGTATATATAGTATAGAGATTTATATCCAGATTTTGAAAATCATGTATCTTTGTTCTTCATCACTGATCTTTACTTGGAGTTTTCTTTTCTTTTTTGCCGCATGGTGCCTCTCTTGCCACTTTGCCATGAATATGGCCCTGTCTACCCCTGTCACGGCGATCTGAATGCATGGTACGTTTTTCATAAACAAGATTTGTTGCCTCGGTCCATACGCTAGATTTGCCCTTTTATATCCACTTTCTTGAACTTTTCCGCAATGGTTTGGATATCCCTCTTGCACTCGGCACTACATAAAAGTAGACCCGATTTATGATCGGCATACTTTGCCAAAGCCTGCTTCGTTAAAAATTCATCTAACGACTTTTCACTCCCGAATCCTAAGATATTAACAAGAAAACTCAATGGAAGTTGTTTATAACTCATACAGATTGTCAAGATCGATTGAATTCTCACCTTTCCAGATACGAATTTCTCAAACAACCGGGTTGCTAATTTTGTATCATCTATATTTTTGTACTTTTCCAATTCTTGAAAGATTCCCACATAATTACCCAACATTATAAATCCGTTGATCTGGAATAATGAATCAATAAATTGAAATAGTATAACCTCTCTTCTACTCCTATGGAAATCATTATAATGCTGTAATATGAACAACTTCAATTTATAAACATCTCCAAAATTGTTGGTAATAATCATATATATTAATCGATAAATCAAAAATTCAACTTCATTACGGAAAAATCGTTGTTTATAAACGGAATCGGACTTTCTCCTCAAGTAATATAGATACTTCAATTGTGATTGACATTGGTTATATTCTCCCAAATCATTATTCTCTAAAGAAATACGGGCGTTGTTTTCATAAACAACAATAGTGAAATCGTTCTTAATATGCTGAACTGTCAAATCTTGACGTATTGATTTAAATTGACTAATGACATATGAGTATTGCTTAGATTCTTGATACTTATGAGTGACATATTTTAAGGACTTTTCCAAGTAACGTTGAGGTCTAACTCGTTCAGGAACAGGTGCCGATGTTAAACGAAGATACTGTTTTTCTAAATCTGTACATGTACCCACAAACCCACTATGGGGATTATTGCCATGAGAATTATGCGAACCGGCAGGAGAATTGGCGGTATTCACATGAGAAGGAGTCTCAAATCTTTCCTGACGTTGGCGTTTCCGCTCATCAGTATCATAGTCATCACCCTGACTACGTTTCAGCAGCGAGGTGCTGTCTGTCGATAGGCTTTTTGTCATTCCATTTGTAACCCCCTGTGCGCCACTGTTATGCCCACTACTCTCATTGTTACGCTTCGGCCTAAGTGAAGCTAAATACATGGGACCTCCTCCATCTAGTATAGGTAATTTTTGATTGGTCCAATCATTTTTCCAAACCATGTCCTTCTGCATCGCCATATCAACTAACATTTCTAACTGGCGCTGAAATTCGGGTCTCTTGGGCGCAGATAGTTTCTTGGAGTCGTTAAAACATCTATTCACAAAAGCGTGTAACGTAGGTGGCCACTCTATAGGGTCCTGAGAGGAAGAATTTATTGCTGCATGCGTTGATCCACCAGGCGCCAGACCTGCAGCTTCCCCTACTTGATCGGAATTAGACTCATGTGCCAGGTGGGGATTCTGAGGTGACTGTGGTGAAGAAGATCGGTCCACATTTCCCATGGACCCCGCTTTCTCTCCATGTGATCTCTTGGATGCTGATAACTTGTTAGGTTGAACTTCGTTATAAACTTCCATCATATGGATGAATTTGATGGACTTTATTTATATATATATATATAGATGCACTACCGCAAAAATTGAGGATAAATAAATAAAATAATATACTAAGGGTATGGATGCAAAGTTAGTAAAGGTTAGGTGAGCTGGAACTTCTCTGCTTTAATATGACAATACAACTTGTAGTAGGATGTTGTTTCTGCTTCAGATAAGGGGGGGAAAAGTTGGAAGAGAGGTTTTTTTTTTTTTTCTTTTTTGTACCTCTTCAAGTGTTTGGGATGGCACACTACTTTTGAATCCTGTTTTCTTGAACTTATCCATGAGCTCTACCATGCAAATGCTGAGAGGTTGAAGTTGAATTTGCTGGTGATCTTGGTTGGAAGTGGTTAATTTCATGTACTTATTAGAGCTTGAGATAATAGTGACTCCTTAAAATGAACCACCTTTTCATGAACCTGAATCGCCCTAATCTGGATTTCTTATGCATGTTGTGGCTGCATTCGTATAGCTGGGCAACAATTCGTACTTGTTAGCTCCATGTCATGTATTGGAAATGGTTTATGGTAATTATTAGCTAAGTAGAAGAGTGGTGACGTATTGCATAGCTATAGTAAACGGTTGCTGCCAGTGGTGGGAGCCTACAAACAAGTTTATCGCCTCAAAGGTAACAGGCAATAAAAGATGATAATTCCATACAATATGGAAGGCATGAACTTTTCATCAAATTTCACATTCGAGTAAATAAAAAACAATGAATATATTCCACAAAGATATGTGTGCCATGTCATGCTTTGAAGTAAACAATTGGTGGAAATAGCCATATATTGTAATCTGAGTAAGATTAGTAAGACGGAAAAAAAACGTCGGGTTTTAGTCCTAATCGAGAAATGCCCCGAAACAATTCTCACAACCACAAACTGGAACCACACTTCCCTGGTCACCTTTTCCAAAGCAATTGCTTTTTATTGTTGCAAAAAAAAAATTGTATAAATACATCCACCGTTTCCTGTTTCAAAAGTAAAATTAATTCCTTCTAGTAAATCAACACTATAAACACTATAAACACTATAAATCACCCCCCCCCCCAATCAATCCTACTATTAAAATGTCTTTTCCTACTGCTTTCGTTTCTGGTGCCACTGGTTATATTGCCCAGCATGTCATTAAACAATTACTTGAACTTGATTTCAATGTGGTGGGTTCGGTCAGATCAGACGCCAAAGGTAAATCCTTGAAACAATCAATCAATTCAGATAAGTTTTCCTATGAAGTTGTTGCTGCACTTGATGCTCCCGGTGCTTTCGATGAAGCTCTCAAGAAACATCCCGAAGTGTCAGTTTTCTTGCATACTGCTTCTCCGGTGGCATTTTCGGTGGATGATGTCGAAAGAGACTTATTAAACCCTGCAATTCAAGGTACCAAGAATGCACTTAGTGCCATTGTCAAGTATGCACCACAAGTTAAAAAGGTGGTTATTACTTCATCTGGTGTTACCGCTTTTGGAATGGGACCCCATTTTGAACCTGAAAAGGTTTATACTGAACAAGACTGGAATCCAATCACTTGGGAAGAAAGCTTGGGTGATTCTTTCTCTGGATATTTTGGATCCAAGAAATTCGCTGAGTTGGCGGCATTGGAGTTTGTTAAACAAAACAACCCAAATTTTGATATTTCCTTTGTTCTCCCATCCTATGTTTTTGGCCCTCAAGCTTTCGAAGTCAAAGATAAATTAAATTTCAGTGCTGAGTTAATCACCCTGGTTGCTCAATTGGGTCCTGCCGACACAATCCCAGAATTGAATGGTGAGTTTATCGATGTTAGAGATGTCGCTAAGGCTCATATTGTGGCCTTTAAAAATGAAAAAGCGATCAACCAAAGATTATTATTAATCAAGGAAAACTTTTCCTATGAGTTGGTGGCGCATATTATCAAGAAAAGATTCCCTGACTCTAAGATTCCTCCAGGGGACTTGAAGAAACACCAAGAGCAGGTGGCTAAAGTTCACCAGTATGATACTTCAAACACCAAAGAAATTCTTGGATTTGAGTATACTCCTCTTGAAACTTCCGTTGTTGACGCGGTTCAACAGTTCTACAATTCCAAAATAAATATATAATTTTTTTCTCTTTTCTATTTATTACTTAACTAAAACCAATATCTACTTTCAAATGAATTCTTTCAAATGTAACCTCAAGATAACACTATCTGGTGAGTCCATCATATGGAACGCTAGCAACTTTCATTAGACTCTAATAGTGATTGAATTCCCCCGTTCCGACGCCGCCCTGGCCTTAACAGTTCTCTTTGTATGCTGTTGGTAGCGCTCGCGGTATTCCAATACCTTCTTTAGAACTACGAAAGCATGAAGAAACACTCTCTGAAAAAGATAAACTATATGCAATAGTTTGTTAGCTAATCAAATCCCTAACTTCAGGGGGGGTTGGCGGGGGAGGATACTTGCAATTTAGGTATCTCTGTTCACCAGAGAAATGTTCCATGTTTGCTGAAACAAAAAACTATTTGCTATTCTCCCCACTTTCTCAGAAGGTTGAATACCTTTTGTCTAAACGTCTCGTTAACAGAAAACTGCTGGTTTACCTTTTGTGGAGGTTTTTGGCTCGCGTTCGTTGGCCATTGGTTCAAGAGACTAAAAATGCTGTCAGTATTAGAAGAGAGTAACCAACTACAACGGTATATCGAACTTAAAAAGGAAGGATTCCTGCCGCGCGTACTGATCCCTTTTTTTTGCTCGTTTGTTGGAAATTATATTACTCTAACCTGAATTTTTCTTTTGGTACTTTATCAAACATAGGTCAAACGAGTGTTTATATTTACATAGATTATCACATCGGACCTGGCACTCGATCTTACTAGGGGCGAACAACTATGAGATCATCAATTTTTGCAAGTGGTTCTGGTTCCACTAATGACGCTCGACATCAACACGTTTCTTCTACAACAGCCACTACAACTACTGCCCCCTCCCCTTTATCCACAGCCAGAAGACCACATTCCACCCAACCTCATCCTAAGAGGCTGAAACCTTCAAGTCCATATATAAATATACCCAAGCCGGCAACTCCAAACTTCTCGCAGTCTACCAACCCCTCGTTGCTAAACGGAACTAAATCGAGTAAGAAATCTACTTGGAATATAGATGATTTGGTTGCTTCCTATCAAGAAACTGGAATTCTACCTCCCATATTATCTCCCACATTACCAGACTCTACCATGGTGGAGAGTGACAAGGAAGCAGGTACAGCAGCGCCAACAAACAGTAGTTTGGCCGAGCCTAAACCAACTTATCCCCAGAAAACAATAATACACAATGAAGAAATAGACTCAGAAGACGATGGTGAGATGGGTATTTCAAAGAAGGCAGCTTCTTTAGCAAGATCAAGAAATTTGCATAACCCCAGTTCATCAGAAGACGAGAATGTCCCATTATCTATGCTTTCACCCACATTACCGCCATTGTTTGACGATGACCATTCCATGTCTTCACTACCCTCTATTTCAACTCCAGTTATCCCAAGTCCGTCTATGTCAAAATTTACCAATAAGCGTATGAAATCAACTACTATCAAATGTATTAATAGAATGAATGATACCAACAACCCGAAATTTTTAGTGCGGGTGATATTTGATAACAAGATGAAGTATAAGAAGAAACTAAATAAGCCATTGAGCCCATTGAAATTGAATGGATTGGGTATAGTTACTGAAACTTCTTCTCCTAAACGGGATAAAATTAAGAAAAAGGTTGCAACTGAAGAGACTGGAAAATCATCTGAACTGACTAAAACGGAACAAATAGACACAGCATCATTAGATACCACGAGAAAAGTTATTAATTTAGAAAATGAACCCAGTGAAATAGAGACTAAACATGGTCAACTAAAAGATAGAGAGCACTCATTACTAGAGATAGAGGTTAAGCAGGGCCAAACTAAAAATAAAGAGCAAACGTTACGAGACCTAGAGAGAACTCTTTTAAGTAGAGAAAAGGAATTGCAAAGTTTAGAAATTAGGCTAAAACTAGAGCAAAAGCAACTAAAACAGAAGCAGGAAAAGCAGAGGCAAGAACCACTAGTTACCACGCCTTCGCCGGAATTGACATATGAACAGCAAAAGAAACGAGATAGATTAAAACATTTGACTCAAGATGTAATAAAACGGGAACTGGACTTGCCTATTGATGAGGTGAGAATCTCTAATGTCATTATGAGTTCCCCTTTGAATAAATCACAACGAGAAGAAATCAAACATTCCTTGCAAGCAAAGAAATCACGTTGGTTGGAATTATCCAAGGTTGCAAAATTTAAAGCCGATAGTTCCAAAGATGAATTTTTGAGTATCGTAATCTTGGTAGATGTGATTGTCATGCAAATTGTATCGTATGATTACGATGAAAGATCAAAGATTGTGTCTGAGATTCTACCCAGTGAAAGATTGTGGAAGACATTAGATGGAAGTATTGATGAACTACTAAAGAGAATAAAGAAATATCTGAAGGGGTCTAATCAAAGCATTATTTTTGAATTCTTAAAGATATTGACCTGCATGCTATATCAAACCAGAGCATTGGTGTTGAAGCGAATCAATGCAATTTTAGGTGATGTCATTGAACTGTACATAGGCAAAGCCAAAGATGGAGAGTTAAATAGCAAGATTATCGAACTTCAGCAAACCTCAATAACGAATTCTAATATGATGTCGCGACATTTTATGAATTCAAAACCAAGTTACCTCGATGCTAGTGTTGCTACAAAATTTCCAAACACTTGGTTTAATAAGCTGCTTGATTTGGAAGCACCCCAAAGAGAGTATAATCTTCATAATTACAACAAGGATGTCAAACCTGCCAACCAAGTCTACTACTTGCCGTTGGGTAGTTATTCAAACTTAAATGAACTAACTGCATTCTTGTACAGTATCATGAAGGAATTCATCGATATTCATAATAAATACAATCAAACCAAGCCAATTACCTACACTTTACAAAGTGGGCAAAATCAGTAAAGAGAGACGTTATATAATTTTATATGGAAAAAAAAAAATGTGTGTGTTATGGATATGTATGTATATATTCTAATTCATGTACTTTTCTTTATATATCCAACTATTCCCAATTGATTTAACACCAAATATCTCACTCAACCTAAGCCAGCCAGCAGCTTTATGTAAATCTTTCTTGTGATACTTGGTCTTGGTACTCCAAATTTCTCCCAACTGAATCATAGACGCGATGTATCCCATTGATCCTGCTTTATTTAAACATAGTATCCCATTCATCTCATCGCGTTGAGCTAATCCCAAGCCGTTGATGAAAAATGTTCCTAATTCATGGTAACTTCCAGCAATAACATCTCCATTACTCTTACAAACTGCAATAACCCTAAGAATTTGGTTTTTGCTCAAAGATTTAAATATTGGGTATAACATTATCGGATCATTACCATTCCTATGTGGATCCTTATCATTTGTATTCTCTAAATTCTTTAAAATCAATCCCATTAAATCTTCGGGTTCCAAATTATTCAATTTCGAATTCAAAATGGAAGTGTTTGAAGCATTGATATGTGATAAACTCATTAGGATGCATTTACATAACCATTTAATAGCATGTCTATAGTTCTGTTTAACCCCCTGACCAGTTTTTAGTGCTCGGGCATATAGATACATAGCCTGGGTATTACAAAATGGTTCGTTGGCAGCTATCTGTAACTGATATGAAGCTTCGCGATGATTCCCTTGCAGTCTCAACTCTTGCGCTAGCCTGATTCTAGCTTCTGCGTCTTGTCGGTATTGTGCATTGGTGGTAGATGCAGTTGGTTGTTCCATGCGTTGTGAAACACTATCTGAGCTAAATCGACGAGGATTTCCTGGGGGCAGATTCTCTTTATTTGTAATTGTTGGCGCAGATGGTGATCTCATACTATTTATGGGTCTCGATTGTGGTAACGTTCCTTCATCAACGGTAGATATGGGGTTCAGCGCCTCGTCTTGTGGTGATGTTGATTGGCTCTCATTCAGTAATGTTGTTACCGACTTTTCAGATGTAGAAGATGGTGAAGTCGAAGAAGATTCCAACGAGTCAGTAGAAGAAGGGGTCGAATCCTCTTGTAGAGCGCTGGTGGTACCTATAGTACCCGAAGTTCCCACTCGCTTCAAAGATGCCATATCTGATTCGATGGTATCAACTGATTGAATTGTGTTATTGAAGACAAGATTCATTGGTACATGTCTGATATGAGGTTGTTGTTTTTGAGGCTGTGGCACCACAGGTGCTTGTTGTCTGATAATGGGATTTCTAGGAACATTTTGAGTTCTTAAACCTCTTAAAGTGTTCGCTGCTTGCAAAGATGAAGATCTATTATCCAAATTCAATCTGTCAAATAGTCTTCCGGTTGATTGGATCGACATGAAATTTGGGTGTACACTAGGCAAATCTGAGTCGTCGTATAAATCATCTACATCAAATTCTAATCGGTCAAGTAATCTTCCATTGGTACTGACAGATTCAAATGAATAGATACTTTCACGGTCAGCTCCATCATCGGCGATTGGTGCCATATTTTGTGGTTGCATTCGCTGTTGCTGGACTATTGATGGTTTCCTTTCGATGTATTGCGGTGTTACTTTTCTAACTGATTTTGATCTCGCTAATTGTTTTTCTAGCGTATGTAAAGGAGACACCTTTTCGGCATCGTAGCTAATATTTGCCAAGTCCATTACAGGCATTTAGATTCTTCTTGTGTAAGTAATAATCAAAAAAAAAAAAAGCTTAGTACGGAATAGGTAAAATTGTTCTAATCACCCCGTGTTAACTAGATGATAGTATGTGTTGATAAAAGGAGGTCGTTTAGAAACGTGGTGCACTAATGAAGATCAATCCGATCGAAAAAAAAACGAACTACAGCGTGACGATGCTGGTTTTCTGTAGTAGATAGGTTTGCGTTATGTGTGTGTTTGACCAAAGTGAAACAGTATAGTCTTGTTTTTGGGTACTAGCCGAGAGCCTGGAATGTAAATGCCAATACTTTTATCTGAGTTAAAAATAGAAAAAAAAAAAATTTTTTTGTTTGATGTCATTTTCGCTTTTCGTTATTTGAAACACGAAAGTCGAATAATTGGATTTTTGAGTGCTTTTTTTTCGCGGGGGGAGAGGGAGGGTTACAGAGAAGGGAAGAAACCCAATCTACTAAGCACCAAACCACTACCCATTGTTGTGTTGATTAGAAAGAGCAACCAAATTAATTAATCAAAGTAATAAAGCTCATAGTTTAAAGCAAGGTATAAGAAGTATATTTTCAATGTATAAAGGGATCGCGTACCTATCACTGAACACAATTGTGTGTATATTTTGTTCCGGTAAAGCTTATTTTTTTTTTTTTTCAATTATTTGCAACATTTTCTGTCTAAAAGGAAAACAACAATTAAACTCTCATGCAAAAGATGATTTTGAAAAGTACATACATACTGCATTTGTACTATACGAACCCCAATTCCAAAAACAGTTTAGATTTACAATCACATTCACGGTTAATTCAACCTCCTCATAGTATTTTTTTTGGCAAAGTGGATGGTTTACTCAATCTGAGAATTTGCAACCAACGATTTTTGGGCCACACGAGCAAGGGCAAGGGCAAGGGCAAGGGCAAGGGCAAGGGCAAGGGCAAGGGCAAGGTCGTTGATAGCACACTAGTCAGGTATTGCTCCAAAACTTCCAAACTAACCAATTGCACTATCAAATACTCCCGAGAAACACCTAATGTACTACTCGAACCCACAATGCTTAATAATTAGTTTACTTTTATTAATCCAAATACATAATACTTAAAAACTATAGATGCATTAAAAACATTACAGATGAAAACATTCGAATGATGCTTATGCCCATTCTGGTTTGCTATGATAATCATTTGAACCTCCTCTACTTTCCCCTCTCCCCCCTCTTCCCCCTCTCCAGTTTCCACCTCTATATCCTCTCCCTCTACCTCCACGATATCCACCACGCTGTCCACCACGTTGATATCCTCCCCTGCCGCCTCTTCCATGCATAGAAGATTCGCCAAAGGTATCGATGTTTAAGTTTTTTTCTTCTTGCCATCTCATACCACTACGTTCCTCAGTTGAAGATGAAATATTATCGAAAAATGATGCTGATTTGTTGTATCCAGTATGTTCCAACTCACGTTCTTGTTCCAATTCTTTCAGGAATTTGGCGTTTGCCTGTTCGAAATCGAATTCTTCAGTGGGGATATCAGGACCCTTGTGCGATTCCTCACGACGAGCACGGTGTTGATGAGGAGAACGAGGGATTGGTGCTGACCCTGGTTGTGCGTCAGGCACTGAGCCCCCATTGTTTTCCTCGGTGGTGGTCTTGGTGGGAACTTCATCATCTGGTTTTTGAGTTTTGGTAGGTTGGGGGTTTGGTGAAGCCTTTGCTGCCACTGCGGCGGTTTCCACTGGTAATGCAGCAGATTGTTCTGGAACTACTGCAACACCTGTTGACGAAGATGGCTTGCTGGTGGTAGAAGTTGTGGCTGGTGGGACCCTTTCTGAGGCAGACCCACTTGGGGTTGCTGTTTGTGGCATAGCTGGTGGGGCATAATACCCGGCAGTGGCAGGAGAAGAATACACCTCCGGTTTAACTTGGTCAAGAGGAATATCCAAAACAGACAAATCCTTCACATCAGAACCCCTGAATACGACATAATCATAAACATCATTTCCTGGGGGGACTTCCAACTTTGGATTACCTTGACTTGCTAATCTACCCTCAGTACCAAACATTCGAACTGACTTAAGGGCAACGGTTGCATCATCTGCATTGATATTATCTAAGAGACCAACATAACGTAATCCTTTATTAGAAATCAATGAGATTGTCTTACCGATGTATTGAGACATTTTTGATCCACCCTTTTATTATTCAATCGGATGATAAAGGCAAATTCTTACCAGGTGAATTTTTGAAGAAGATTTTCGTTGGTAATTAATCGCTCCGTGTTTTTTCTTTTTACAGTGAATGACTACGACATTTTTCATTTTGCGACATGTGAATGTCTGCAGTCACTGCCAAAAAGAAAAATTCGAAGCAGAAAATCTTTTTGAACGAATTGAATGGTCCCTTCTATAGTCCATTCTATAGTCTCATTACAAAGGAATAACATATTAGCAATTTTTGAATAATGAGTGACGATCCATTGAGAGATTTTACCACAATTCCACTGGATGGAGTTGAACCTGAAACAGAAGAACAACAACCACAACCACAACCACAACAAGAAGAAGAAGAAGAAGCACAGGAAGAGGAAACTCCCGAACCAAAATCAGCGGCACACGTCAAGCAGGAAATTTCTGATGCATTGAATGCTGGAGTTAGTGTTGAAGAGGACGAAGAAGAAGAGGATGATAACATATACAGTTCAATAAGATCACATAAATTGAAGACAGGTGATGACCAAGTAATGACCAAGAAGAAGGTTGTCAGAAAGGCTAAAAGAACATCTCCAGATTCAGATATTCCAGCATCAAGAGAAAACAGATCAGTCCCATCTAGATCAGACACAGATATATACGACGACCAGTCCACTTCTTCATCTAGTGCCAACATCCATGCTGATCCCCAAATGAGAAAGCGAATGTTATTGGAAGAGAGAATGATTGCTGCCATGAAATCCAAATCCACCAGAAGAAGAAAAGCAGACGAAGACGATCTTGAAAGAATGCAAGATGATAAAATTGACCACTTGAAAGATTTAATGATCAAAGCGGCCAATTTAGACGTGGAAAAGAATTCCCAAGGACAAATTGCAACTGAAAAATTGAAGTTGTTAAAGGAAGTTACTGATATTTTATCTCGGGCTGATTTAGCAATTTCAATTTTGGATAATAACTTATTAGAGGCGGTTAGATTGTGGTTGGAACCATTACCTGATGCAAGTATGCCAGCTTATCAAATTCAAAAAGAGTTAATATTTGCATTGGAAAGTTTACCTATCAAGACAGATCATTTGATCGCCTCAAATATTGGAAAAGTATTAGTATTTTACCAACGTTCCAAGAGAACTGAACCTTCATTAAAGAAAATTGTCGACAGATTGATTGGAGATTGGACTAGACCAATTCTAAACAAATCAGATTCCTATAAGGATCGTACTATTCAATTCCACGAATACGCCAAGAGTAGATTCTCCAATCAATTGGCAAGTGCCAGAGGCACCAAGCGTAAAGAAGCACAAACATTATATGAACAGAATGCCGAAAGAAGAAAGAGAGCGGCTATTCCCAGTGCGAGAACTGCGGCTTATAAAATTGCTCCTAGGGTTGACGTTAGTTTATTGAGAAGACAGCAATCTAGAAGTGCTGGTAATGATGAAAGATTCAGAAGAATCAATCAAAAGTTAACCCTGATGAGTGCTAAGAAGAAGGCTACCAAGAAAGGTGGTCCCTCTATTGAGGGTAGAGATTTGGGTATTTAAACGATTGTCTTTAGTATCTCTCTTGTATAAGTTTAAATGTACATCTAATAGAATTAAAAAAAAAAAAAAATAAAATAAAAAACAGTCAGCAGCAAGTTCGTCTGATCCAGATGGGGCGAAGCGTCTAGAGAGAGATAATCTACGATTAAGAATTTCAGAATTCATTCTCTATTCAAAACCTCGTTCTGAAATATCTTCCTTCACTGTTTTTCTTAAATGTGCACGTAAATTTAAATTATACAACCATAAATTGAACTCGATAACAATAACAAAAAAGAAAAGACCACATGTCTGACACGAATGAATAACAACAACAAAACTCAAGCTTAGGATCTTGCAAAAGGGTTCAACAAAAATTAATTAAAATGAAAATGTACATTGAATTCCTTCGTAAAATTAACTATAAATCCCACCACTCTCCTTTATATATCTCTTCATTCAATATTTTCCAAAAAAATAAAACATTTCTTCTTGTTATATATACTTCTATGTTTTCGTTAATGGAAATGAAAAATATAAATATAATAATATCGATAGTAGTAAATCTATGATCTTGGTTTTTCCTTCTTTTCCTTCCATAAAGCTAATAAAGAGACACCGGAGACCTTGACGACCTTGAATCTAACCCCTGGAATATCACCCTTAGCCTTACCTCTTCTACCGAAACCGGCTAATAAGACTTCATCGTTTTCGTCAACAAAGTTTAAACAACCATCATTTGGAACGAAAGCAGTGACCTTCTTACCGTTCTTGATTAATTGAACTCTGACACACTTTCTAATAGCTGAGTTTGGTTGTTTAGATTCAATACCAATCTTTTCCAACACAATACCCTTGGCGTGAGAAGAACCACCAAATGGAGATGATTTGAAGGCAGTTCCTAATAATCTGGCCTTATAAGCTTGATCAGCCCATCTGTTGTTACGACGGTGAACTCTTAATTTTCTAGCAGAGTTAAGACCTCTTGGTTTACCTTTACCCATATTGAATTAATGTCTTGTTGATAGAAAGAAAGAAAACTCTAAAAGAACAGTATATATGAAAATTTTTTTTCTAATTAGATTTTTTTTCCCATTCACTGAATGTTAGTATGGTGAGACTATGAGGTCGTAGTACCAAGGGGGGGGAGAGGGAGGGCGTCAGCAAAAAAAAAAAAATCCCCTGCTGTTTGTTGAGTAGAAAAATGATTTGTATGGGCGTGCGTGTGTGGCCAGATTTGGTCTGTATTGATGTTAGGATGTATCGTATTCCAGTGTGCATAATATATTGTCACGTGCAGTCGTACATATATAGGGTCCAAGCCCTAATCGCAGATATCTGAAGTACCAAATTTCATGGCCTTAATATTCACTAGTAGGTGGCTTCATTACTTAATTACAAAATTTAAAATTAAACATGTAGGTATATTTCGAAAAAAAGGAATCATATATAATAACCTATAAAGCTAATCTACGTTTGGAACCTGCCTTTCCTTTAATTAAAGACAACAAGAATAAGAATACTAAATCAATTTGATCTTTAAACATAAATAATAACCCTTGAACAACAACACCCTTTAATAATTGGGGAGCAATACCCTTGTATAAACCGTGGAATTTTTCCGTGTGCCATAAATGAGCTAAAGCGTCTGTAAAGTGGTCAAATTTAATATCTTCTTCGTCATCGACTTGTTCTTCACCTTCTTGACCAGGGTTGTTCTTTTTGGGTGCTGATTTCTTTTGCATCATCGCCTTTGAAACGATTAAAGGCTGGGTAGCAATGGTAGCCATTGATTTAGCCAACATTCCAATTGAGAAACTTTCTAATGGGTTCAAGAATTGTTTGTTTCCAAATAATATTTGTTTCAAACGTTCATAAGAACCATAGGTAATAGATGGATTTATACATAAAACCATGGAAACTCTTAAACCTCTCCATAAACCACTAATACCATCTTGGTCTAAGATTTCTCTGACCAATTGATGAAGCTTCTTGTGGCTCTTATCAGTTTGTTGTTGCGTGGTAATTACCCCAATTGGCATTGTGAATAATTGTGAAATGGCGGCCGCAATTGCCCCTAATAACAATTCCATAAATGTGGATGGTTTATGACCTGGGATATGTTTGTATAAGTTAAAATAGGTCTTTTTCACTAAGGAATACCAATAGAAATAGGAAAAGTTTTGAGCAGCAGTTCCCCATACAGTTGCAAATAATCCATGATACCAACCTAAAATACCCTTTTTAGCATAGATTTTCTTCAAGACATCTAAAGTATTCTTGTATTTCAATTCATTATCTTCAGATATTCTTGGTTTATATACGGAATCTTCCATATCTGAATCTGAAGGCGGGGTAGGAATACCTGATTCATCTGTACTGTTCTTTTTAACTGGTTTCTTCTTGACTTGGGTTTGGATCAAGACTTTACTTAAATCCAAAGGGTAGACTAAAGTACTTGCAATAGCAGATGCTAATGCACCAGATGCTGCTTTTTCTAATGGAGTAAGTGCTGACATTGTGTTTGTAGTGAATTATATGTGATATGGTTGAATAAATATAGATGTATAATAAATAAAATAAAAAGTATGTATATAAACTCTTTATCGATAAACTTGTTGTGGGTGGGAGGGGAGGATAAGAAGGAGGGCAGATGAGCTGGGATATATATATATATATATGTATGTATAAGCGGAAACTGTGGGTGGGTGAAATATAACTAATAAGCTCGGATAAGCAAACTTAAAAAAAAAATACTTCTTTGTTGATGGGGAAGGGCGATCAATTAAAAAATAAATTGTTTTGCAATCAAAAGTTGATAGAGAAAGTTAAAATACAAATACCATCGCCGATTTAGTGTTTGTATTAAGCTGGGAGAGAATGGATTGAATATATACAGATATTCTCTACTAGCTATTGGTCCGATATTAGTCGGTAACAAAACAAAGGAGAGCATAATCACCCACTCCACCCTCCCCCTCCCCCCCCTATACTAAGATTCTTTGAAGTAATCTTGCCGAGGCTCTGTCTATCGGCATGTGGTAAAAAAAATATTTTTTTTTGTTAATTAAACCGAGGAATCAACTTCCGCTAACAAAAAAATTTTTTTTTTTTCCCCTCCAACTCTCCCCACATAATTATCCAAACATAAATTTCATCTCATCCACAGGCACCGGTTACCGTTCCCTTTGCCATTGTTTCTTTCCTTATTTCCAGATTATAATTTCACGATCTACTCCACATGAGATCAACCGTTCATTATATTCATTATCGAAGTAGGTGAGGAAATCCTTAATTTTACCTTGGTGAGCATCATGTAATTGTATTGCTGGTTTATCATTTAACAAATCAATGCCTCTAATAACCCCATCATCACCCATGATCCAAACCCCACTACTCTTAGCATGAGTTAGGTTTGGACTGATTAATCTCCAAGATATTATCGGTTGGGAATACTTATCCTGGGGTGACATGGTATTCAAGTTCTTGATAATTTGATTTCTCTTTATGGGTGGTTCTTCGTCGAGTGG
This sequence comes from Hemisphaericaspora lyxosophila, assembly GCA_030582855.1. NCBI lineage: Eukaryota > Fungi > Ascomycota > Pichiomycetes > Serinales > Debaryomycetaceae > Hemisphaericaspora > Hemisphaericaspora lyxosophila. Next base: position 59,142 of record JAJMHC010000178.1, read on the forward strand.
CACTTGTTCAATGTCTTTTAACGACACTATGATTAATCTCATATATGGTTCATGAGATGTTGCAACTGCAATCACGGGAATTCCTGTGTTTTGAATAATGATACATCTTGGCGAAAAACTAGACGAACTGAATTCAGCATCATTTAGTGAAATCTTGTATAATAATTTCAATTGGTTTTCTCGTATTGTTATCACATCTAATAATGTATTTTCTAATTTACCCAAAATGATTACTAGTTGATTTTGGTAGTTTATAACATCAAAACAAGTACCTTGTTGGTTTAGTTTGATTTCAGAAACAACGGTAAACTCATTGCTGTTGTTGTCTAACTTGATCAATCTGAAATAAAAGTCCCAACCCAAGGTTACAATATAATCTACTTCATTAAATCTAATATGTTTTGCATCCACTATTAATCGTTTATGAGCAGGAAATTCATTTACAGTTGCCAACGTTTCCCCTTTCCATTGGCATAAATAAAACATCCCATTCATCCCCACAAACAATAACAAATCATCATCCAAGGGGATAATCTTCTTGATAACAACTGGAAACCTGGTATGATGAATAAATTTCCCATCGTTGCCAATAAGATACACTTTGGAAGTATTGGTACACAAGTAGACTAATCCATTATGATAATTGGAGCTAATTACAAGTCCATCTAGGTCAATCAAACGTTCACGATGGTTAGGACTGGGACTTATCCAATGGCGAAACTGAGTAGCTATAATTGCTTCAATATCCGATGATTTCTCTCCATCGTATAAGTTGATCAGATCTTCAAATTGGTTAGATAATTGATTGAAATTGATTCGATCCTTGATTATATCAGTCAATGATTCCTCGTTTAATTTGCAAGGGTCAATTGGTGAGCCAGTTTCAGCTTCAAACTGTTTCAAGGTTTCGGGATATCCTTTCTCTTGCAAATAATGTGCAATAAGTTTATTAACCTCGGTTGTTACTTGATTGGTACTCATTAGAGGGTTTGGGTAGATAGGTTTGAAAGTAAACAGTTGATTACGAATCTCCCGCTTTTTTTTTTTTTACGAGCTTCTTTCAACTTATTTCGATGGGGGAGGGCGGAGGTTGTTGTTTTTTTTTTCACAGTTCGTTTAAACTTGATTCAATGGTTGACGAAATGTATCAAGGGATAAACTCTGCTTTGGTTAAACCCTTTAGAGGTTTGTTTACTGGATAGAGTTGAGATTTAGAGGATGTGTAGTGAAAGAGCAGTCTTTCAGATGAATCATATTTCTAAGTGACCATCCTAAAACACACCTAGAGACCGTCTACAAACACCCTACAATGCCTAACACCAGGAAGATCATTCTATCTATCAAAGAATTGAGCAATTTAATCACAGATTAGGGAAGATCATCTATGTGTGGTTGTTGGCGGGTTACAGAAAATAAAATTTATTTTGTTCAAAAATTTCAATTGGAAGGAGCAAAAAAAAATAATACACTCATTTTTGTGCTTTCTTCTCTCTCTCTCTCTCCTTTAACTTCATTCAGTTGTGAAAAAAAATTGACTGATTAAGAAGAGGCTTTACACCCACCAGACATCCTCTTCAGTCTAGCTTTAATCTCATAGGATACACTATTTGATATCTTGCTCTAGAATACAACTACACTAGATCAATACCATCCCAAGTGATATATCAATTTCGATACACAACCTTATCACTCCCTTCTTTTTTTTTTTCGTTCTCCACTTTGGATAAAAAGAGTCAACAACAACAAAAGCAACAACAACAACAGCCAAATCCTCTAACACTTTATGGATTGGTATAATAATAGATCAAAAAGAAGTTCAATATCAACAGGCGCTCCGTCTTATTCACCAGCATCCTACGGCATAATGTCAACTGGCACAAATGGGGCCAGTGGTAGCAGTAGTGGTGGAGGAGGTGGTGGTGGTGTTGGTGGTGTTGGACCTAACAGCGGAGGTAGCATGACATCATCATCGATCAACTCACAACTCGCATCAAAAGCAGGTGGAGTGGTTGGTGGTGGTGGTGGTGGTGGACCCCGCTCTCCATTCAATCAACAACGTCCACAATTTATAAACCAATCAATTAGTGCAAGTCAAATGCCACAACTTATCAAAACGGGCAGTGGCGGTGGGAATGCTTTTAGTCCACCACCTACAATATCTGGTTCCACATCTCCTTCATTAATCAACACTACAGCTACTACACCTTTAGAAAGAAATTCATACTATTTCAGTCAGTTTCCTTTATATGCCACCGATTGGACCTATTTATCAGGAACAGAAATGGATTGTATTGCCTTAGGGTCATATAAGGAGGGGTTTACCAATAAGTTAGAAATCGTGCATGGTGTAAGTTACGAACATGAATATAATCGTAGATTAGCTGCAGCTGCTGCATCAGGGGGTTCCATCTCGAATTCATCATCATTGGCCAATAATAATAACAATAATGATGATGATGATGATTATAGCGCCCTTTCCCCTAGGCAAGATATGTCATATGGATCCAGTGGAGGTCATTTTTTTGACGAGGATATAGTAGAAGGATTTTATTTCAAACGTGTCGCTGAGGCTTCCATCGATTATCCCGTTACTCAATTACAATGGGATCCCCAGATGCTGAAATATGGATCAGGAGCGCAGAGATTAGCTGCCTCTAGTGAAGTATTACGATTATACAAATTAAACAAAGATGATGAAACGGAAAAACACAGCTTGCAGCAAACACATATCTTGGCCAATAACACAGCCAGTAGTTGTACCTCTAGTGCAAATTCCTTGTCGATGACCTCGACCACCAAAACCGCCGATGATATAAACACCTATCCCCCCGTTACCTCCTTTGACTGGAACAAGACTGATCCAAATATCATAATCACTTCGAGTGTAGATACGACATGTACAGTATGGGATTTACATAGATCCCAACCTCGCGATGACCTAACAGATACCGCGACCGTTAAGACCCAATTAATTGCCCATGATTCAGAAGTATTTGATGTCAAATTCATAAATAAATCAACTAATGTGTTTGCCTCAGTGGGCAATGATGGATCAATGAGAGTATTTGATTTACGTTCCCTAGAACACTCAACTATAATCTATGAACCAACCACCCCCGCATCTTCCACCTCCAACACATCAATGTATAACTCAAAGGCCTTAATCAGCCTATCTACTTCCAACATTGACCAACACCATTTGGCAACCATTGGAATCAGTTCAAATCAGGTAATAATTATCGATATGAGAATGCCAGGGGTGCCAATTGTAACCTTGGATGGATCTTTAGGTGGGATAAATCATGCTCTGATCAATCTGATTAAATGGCATCCGACCTCGAATTATTTGTTGACTGGGGGTGACGATTGTCAGGCCTTGGTATGGGATTGTAATAACTTGAAGAGTAAGGATAATACTACTACTACTACTACTAGTAGTAGTAACAATAACAATAATAATGGAAGTAATAACACCGGAACCGTGATCGATACTCCCGTGTTGGCATATGAGGAAGATTTGGAGATTAATAATGTATGTTGGAGAGGTGATAAGGGAGATTGGATGGGAGTCGTTAGTGGGAAAGGATTCCAAGCGGTTCTGATATAAGACTCTATACGATGTAATTACTAATAAACAATAATCTACTCTCCCCTCCCCCCCTCTCTGTGAATAATATCGTGCAACCACGCAGTTGGAGAGACAATACAACGCTACAAATTTCTCTTGTTCAAAATTATACTCTTTTCATTAAAACTATAAAAGCTAAACTTACTTCTTAGCAGCCTTTTGAGCAGCCTTGGTGACCTTACCGGACTTGTCAGACTTTTCAACAGACTTGATAACACCGACAGCAACAGTTTGTCTCATATCTCTGACAGCGAATCTACCTAATGGTGGGTAGTCAGTGAAAGCTTCAACACACATTGGCTTGGTTGGGATCATCTTGACGATAGCAGCATCACCAGACTTGACAAACTTTGGAGAATCTTCGATACTCTTACCAGTTCTTCTGTCAATCTTTTCAATTAAAGTGTCGAATCTACAAGCAATATGGGCAGTGTGACAATCCAAGACTGGAGAGTAACCAGAGGAGATTTGACCTGGATGGTTCAAGACAATAACTTGAGCATTGAAAGATTCAGCACCCTTTGGTGGATCGTTCTTGGAGTCACCACAGACGTTACCTCTTCTGATTTCCTTAACGGAAACATTCTTAACATTGAAACCAACATTGTCACCTGGAACACCTTCAACTAATTGTTCATGATGCATTTCAACGGACTTGACTTCAGTGGTAACACCAGCTGGGGCGAAAACAACAACCATACCGGCCTTGATGATACCGGTTTCAACTCTACCGACTGGCACCGTACCAATACCACCAATCTTGTAGACATCTTGTAATGGTAATCTTAATGGCTTGTCAGTTGGTCTTGAAGGTGGTTCAATAGCGTCAATAGCTTCTAACAAAGTCTTACCAGAGGACTTACCGGCCTTGGTTTCCTTTTCCCATCCCTTGTACCATGGACAGTTAGTAGAAACATCAATCATGTTGTCACCATTCCAACCAGAGATTGGAACGAATGGAACAGACTTAGGGTTGTAACCAACCTTCTTGACGAAGTTAGAGGTTTCCTTGACGATTTCTTCGAATCTGGCCTTGTCCCACTTGACGGAATCCATCTTGTTAACAGCAACAATTAATTGCTTGACACCCAAGGTGTAAGCTAATAAAGCGTGTTCTCTGGTTTGACCATCCTTAGAAATACCAGCTTCGAATTCACCGATACCACCGGCAATAATCAAAATAGCACAATCAGCTTGAGAAGTACCAGTAATCATATTCTTGATGAAATCTCTGTGACCTGGAGCATCGATAACAGTAACGTGGTACTTTGGAGTTTCGAACTTCCATAAAGCGATATCAATGGTGATACCTCTTTCTCTTTCAGCCTTAAGTTTGTCCAAGACCCAAGCGTACTTGAAAGAACCCTTACCTAATTCAGCGGCTTCCTTTTCAAACTTTTCAATGGTTCTCTTATCAATACCACCACACTTGAAAATTAAGTGACCGGTGGTAGTAGACTTACCAGAATCGACGTGACCAATAACAACGACGTTAACGTGAGTTTTTTCTTTACCCAT
>JAJMHC010000179.1:6007-30639 GCA_030582855.1 Hemisphaericaspora lyxosophila
AAAGGGAGGGGGGGGGGGGGGGGGGGGGGGGGGGGGGGGGGGGGGGGGACAGGCGAGGCCGTAATTAATTTTGAGTTTATAAGCAGGGATGGCTATTTAAAAAGTTCAGAACTGCCGGTGATATCTTCAGTATAGTTCTAGATTCAACATGCCCCTGTTTCGGTCGCACCGAGAACCTAAAACAAAATACAGTAGGCAATACCGTTAGAGAACAGATCGCGGTGCTTCCCTTTCGTTGTAATCCTCCCTCCTCAGGTCTTTTTTTCTACCGCGGAGCTTCGGTCAATGAAAAAAAATAGGTCTACGAAAATCTGCCGCAACCATACCAAAATAAATCGTTATTTGGCAATTTCTACACCGTATCCCCCCCCCCCCATTTAAACCATGTTGGTTTATACCAACATTGCTACATGACGATGTTGATGCATAAAGAATTACCACATTACTTTTAGAGAGTTGTTAGTCAAGTTTTCTTAGGGTAATCAGGTACAACTCGGTTTTGGTTTTGTCCAGATCGGGATGCAAAACCCTCTAGCCCTGAACAACTTGCTTTTCATCACTTGGAAATACCTGATTAGTCTTTTCTTTTTTATCGGGGTACATATAGCCGCGATTTCAAGTAAAGTGGTATCCCGTTCCATCCAATATCATTCTTTCTCTTTGTCTTGTAACATTGTTATATAGAGTGGTTCTCATCTCGCAGCCATGCTAGGCCTTCGTCCTCCCCCCCCTTTCATCAATAATTAGCTACCGTGTATGTCGTGAACGGAACATACGTCATAAATCAGTTTGTGTGTTCCCCTTTTGTTGTCAACTAATAAATTATCTTAATTGTTCTCCAATGACTTAGAAAATAAAATATGTTTCTGTCTGATAAGGTCTAGACCATTCCCAATTGGGAAATTGGTTCACGTGCACCATTAGTAAAAGTGAAAAAATATTCTTAAAGTGTCACAAAATATTATTTACTACCCACAAAAAAAAAGAAATTATGCATAAACAAAGTAAAATATTTTACCCATAAATGACAAACTGTAAACAATTCCACATTGTGAGGTAAAGTGTAATTTCAGCTGTTGTAAAAGGTTTTCACTTTATTGTTGATATATAAACAAGCCAAAGTATCTCTCTTTTTTTTTTTTGGCAACACTTATTTGGTCTTGTCCAACTAGTTACAAAGTTATTCCAACTATTACCCACATTCCTTTTTATCTTTTTTAGAATATAAGTTTCATTCCAGTTGATCTCCCAACTATCGTCTTTCATTTGATATATTTACACTACTACGTTCACTACTACTAGCAACTAACTATAACTACATTCATTTTTTTTTTATCATGAAATCTTCATTCTTAACTGTTTTAACTATCGCAGCTACTGCCTTGGCTGCTCCTTTACAAGGTCAAAGACACCATCAACATCATCAACATCAAGTTGAAAAGAGAGCTTTCGTCACCGAAATTGTCTATGTTGATGTCAACGGTAACACCATTGCCGCACCAACTCCCCAAACTTCTGCCAACGATGTTGTTGCTGCCACTTCAACTGCTGTTGCCGATGAATCATCCACCACCGCCACCACCGCTGCTACCTCCTCCACCTCTGCCAGCTCTTCCGCTCCAGCTCCAGCCAGTTCCGCTGCTGCCAGCTCCTCCGCTGCTGATGCTGCTGAATCATCATCTGCTCCAGCTTCTTCTGGTGGTAACGGTGGTATCCAAGGTGATTTAAGTGCCTTCTCCTCCCCAGGTAGTTTCAAAGACGGTGTATACGACTGTGATTCTGTCCCAACTGGTCAAGGTGTTATTGCCGTTGACTGGATCTCTGGTTTAAACGGTGGTTGGACTACTATCATGGGTTCCAACGGTGACACTTCTTCCACTTGTCAAGAAGGTTTCTACTGTTCTTATGGTTGTCAAGCCGGTATGTCCAAGACCCAATGGCCATCCCAACAACCAGCTAACGGTATGTCCGTTGGTGGTTTATTATGTAAGGGTGGTAAATTATACAGATCCAACACTGATGCTGATTCCTTATGTGAATGGGGTACTCCAGATATCAACTTTGTTTCTAAAATCGGTAAGGATGTTGCTATCTGTAGAACCGATTACCCAGGTTCTGAAAACATGAACATCCCATCTTTATTATCTGCCGGTGGTAGTACTCCAGTTTCCGTTGTTGATTCCGATTCATACTACAGTTGGAACGGTGGTAAGACTTCTACTCAATACTACGTTAACAATGCTGGTGTTTCAGTCGAAGATGGTTGTATTTGGGGTACTTCTGGTTCTGGTGTTGGTAACTGGGCTCCAGTTGTCTTAGGTGCCGGTACTACTGGTGGTAAGACTTACTTATCCTTGATTCCAAACCCAAACAACAAGGATCAACCAAACTACAATATTAAGATTGTTGGTGATGACGTTAATGGAAACTGTCAATACTCCAACGGTCAATACAACGGTGCTGGTTCTGATGGTTGTACTGTTACCGTCAACTCCGGTTCTGCTCAATTTGTTTTCTTTTAAACAGAGTTTGAATTATCTTGGTTTAATTTGGGTTACTTTTTTTTTTTATCATTATTATTATATAAATAAGATTATTTTTCTTTGATTTTCATTTTCCCGTTCTTTGGTGTAAAGTCTATCAAAACACTATTTGATACCACTATAGAGTTATTTTTCGAGTTTAGGGGGACACCACAAAGACAGTGGTGTCAGTTTTTGTATTTATGTGTGTGTGTATATATATGTATATACTATAAACATTAAAAGTTAACGTTATCTTTATCCAAATGCCATTGTATTGCAGTAGCTTATAATCAATTCATTATTAGTCTTGAATAAATTATATAAATCATTTATCTTCTCATCGGGATTAGGCAGGAATGAATTCTGGATATAGAGATAAAGTAATTGTTTAGTCTTGAGTTTTTTAGATAGGAACTTCGATATGGTAGCTATAGTTGAGGTTGATGAGATTTTGAACACTTTTGGTGATATTTGCGGCGTTGATCCAATGGGCTGGAATCGGATGGTTATCTTTGTTACCACTATTGGGGTATCGCTATTAGCAATATTAAGTGGCACTGTTGTTTGCTGTTCAGTTTCCAAGCACTTCTCCTGTTGTTCAATTGTTTTATTTAATTCCAATTGTTGATGCTTTGGCAACTTCTCTAAGAATATTGAGGTAGACAATGGGATTTTTGGCGGAAGTTTACTATCATCTTCAATTACTTGTTGGTGCTCCTGTTGTTGCTGATCTTCATCTGATGATGAAGACAATGACGAAGAATCCTCCTCCTCCTCATCATCTGGTTCTGATTGGATGAATGATGACATGTATCCACTATACTCTCATTGTCGTTCCTGTATTACTCGATCTCGTATAAACCAGCAATAGGAAGAAGAACAAGAACAAGAAGAACAACAAGAAGAAGAACAAGAAGAATGCCGGCTCTCTTCCAGCAACAGAAAAAAATGTCGTACAGCCTTGTCAACTATTTCTCTCCCCCCTCCCCCCCCAAAAAAACTTCCCGCAATTCATATTTTTTTTCGTTTTCCGTTCCAGGTAAACTTTAAACCCTGACTCACACCAGCTGTATCTTTTTTAGTTAAAAGCCTGTGTCTAGATGTCATCATCAGAGCTTAAACCCAACATGTCAGAAACATCGGAAGCACCCAGTGAATCCACCATTGAACCATTCCTGTTTGATAAGGTATTGGAGAGTTTAGATAATGGTGCTCAGGACGCCATCACATCTAAAGATTATCTTTCCTATAGTACCTTAATCGATATCTATCTCATGGACCAACTGAAATACTCCAACGAAGAGAAGGAACAATTGTTGACGCATATCTTAACCATCTTGAATGAGAACAAGGAATTGACCTATGAGATCGGTTGGGACTTGCCCGCGTTATTAATCCCCTATATTGATTCCGATTATGCATTTGATCATGGACTTAGGAACTCTCCTTGTGTATATACTATCTTGAAGATATTCGAAAGTTTGGCGTTTAATGGTAATCCCAAGGAATTATTTTTGAAAAGTTGTGAGCTATTATCTGAGATTAAAGTTAGTGATTCTGTCCTGACTGAACTTTTGGAATTTAAGGAACGGTTTTTTGATGTTAAATTATATTGTATTATTGAATTGATTGACTCTTGCTTAAAGAGAATTGAAACTTTATATCCTTCAAGGTTCTTATCGATGGCTGTTACTGCATTTATTAATTTAGCTTATAACAATTTTATTAAAGAAAAATACAGTCCAAGAAATATTAGGTTTGTGATGAAGAGAGCTTATGGCTTCACCAGAAATTACGTTAGTCCAAAGTTGCCCAGTAGAGAAGACCCCGAGTTGACTCAGGAAGGCTTGAATAAGATTCAAGAAGATGAAGACTACTTGCAACGCAAATTATTAACTGGATTCTTGACTCAATTGGTGGCATTGAGTGGCACTAAAGGTGGTGAAGGATATAGTATGGATCATTTTAGTTGGTTACAAAGTAAATCAAGTTCAAAAATCGTTTTGGATTACCATGTCGAACCTACTTTATATAATAGACTTGTTCAATTGGCATATTCTTATGATATTCCATTAGGTGATGTTTTTAAGAACTTTGTCGCCGATTCTAGGGAATTATTTCAAGGATTTGATTATGACAACAATAATGATGAAGAACTAAGTGGAGAAATATTCGAAAAAGTAATTATTGATTATCAAAAGAATTTATTTACAAGTGTAATCGATAGTGATTCCAAAACCATAAACAATTCTCTCCTTGGTGAGTTGGTGTTGTATACCCATAAAATTTCCACTTCCAAAGAATTCGATATGGTAGATGTATCGTTCCAAGATGCTTTAGTCCTCGGTTTAAGACTACTTATTCCTCAAATGGTAGAGTCTAGATTTGTCAGTCTTGCAGTGTCAGATGTTGCCACCTATTGGATATGGTATGCATTACATCAACTGATTGTACAAAAGAAGAAAATCGAGATTGAAATTTCCAAAGTCCCTAAAGTGTTATTAACTGCCTATTATCAAAGTATCTTGTTCTTAATTATAGATTGTCGTGATAAGCCAAATAATAGATTTATGTTGTTGACCTTGTTGACTAGACTTTTGATTGTTTCTCCTGAAGATATCGGGTATGGATTTATTATGGACACCTTGGAGAATTGTCCATATGAAGGGATCAAGGCTCCTGTTATTGGTGTGTATAAGGAACTTTTGCTCAAGGATAAAAATGAAGAAGAGTCTGTTGAAGCAATGACTGAGGAATTATCAAAAACAACCATCAAAGAAGCAGACAAGGAAAAGCAAAACGAAAAAGAGGCAACTCCTCCACCGTTACCAAAAAGAGATGTTGCTGCCTCGTCAAAGTATTATACCTTGACGGAAGCTAAACTTGTAGATCTATTGGAATTAATCCTCATTGCACAATCCAATGCATTTATTTCCTCAGGAAAAGAAGTGTCCATTGACTCTGCCAAATTATCCACTTTAGCTGCTGCTTTGAATTTATTGATTGTATTGAAGAAGGTTGCTGTTGTTATTGAACACAAAGACAAACTAAACCGAGTTTTGAAAATAGTTGAAAATAATATTGATGCAATTAAAGCCAAGTATTCAGGTGAAGAAGACAAGCTGTTTGAATTGAATGCTGCTGATATGCTTCAACTTACAATTGAAAGATTTAAAGAGTAGAATTTATGTCTTTTATATATATATATATATATATATTATAGTTAATGTATATATCTTACAAATCTATCTTTTAGTTTTTGAAGAACCTTTCTTACCTGCCATGCTTCTATCATCCACTAATGGACCCCAATAGACGAAGAATCCTTCTTTGGTAGAGATAATATCTTCTTCCATTTGTAATTCCACATCATCTATAAATGGATCTTCATAATCATATTTCCCCACTTTCCTAATCATTCGAACCTCGTGCTGTCTGACTAGTTGTTCTTCACTTAATTCTTTTTCTTTAGGTTGTTGCAGCTGTTGATTAGTTTTTTCATCCTCAACTATCAAATCATCATCGTCATCATCTACATCTACCCCATCCTCGTCATCATCTATCATGTCATCCATGATATCAATGGCAGATTTCGCCTTGGGGTGAACTGCACTCCACCCATATTTCTCTTCGGCCAATTTGAGCACATTGACAACCACTTCCGCTTTGCCTGGTTTTGGGTCCTTGGGATCTAACAATGGAATATCTAGAGCTATAATAGGTGGTTCTGGTTTTTCTTTTTCTTTCTCCTTCTCCTTTTCTTTTTCTTTTTCTTTCTCCTTCTCCCTCTCCTTCTCAGCTGATGTCTCTTTCTTATCTTCGGGTCTGGTGGCAGTAGTGCCATTCTTAGCGGGCGGGGATTCTGTTGCTGATGGGGTATCTTCTTCGGGATTCAAGAGATTCATTACTGATGGTGCAGACAATTTAACCCGAGGAGGAATATTGTCGGATTTCTCAGTTGTCATGCCAGCATGTATGGGTTTCTTGACAAGAACCGCCACTGGTTTCGATTGCAGTTCTGGGATCTTTTTGGATTGGGCCCCAGTGCCCGGTTTTGGTGAATCAACTTTTGCTTTCTTGGATCCCATTCCTGGTTTTGGACCTGGTCGTTTCCTGGGTGGTTTGACTGTAACAGCCTGTGTGGGAACCGTTACTGGGACCGGGGTTGGTGTGGTTGGTTTTGAAGCTTCTGATTCGTCATCGTCAAGGTTCATTATTGAATTTATGGAAGTTTTACTAGGGGTTGCTTTGTTAGGCGGGGTACTTGCACTGGCGGGTGTTGACGAGATGTTTATGGGGGGTCCAAACTGAATACTGGTCTGGAAATGTTTGATCTGATCACTATATGTGAACGGAGAAGGTGTTGGTGTGGGTTTTGGTGCCAAAACTGGCAATGTGGACTGTCGTGGAGAACGGGATGCTTTCTTCTTGGGTATACCATTTGCTGCAACATCCTTCAGGGATGGCGGTCTCGTTGGTTGATCATCATCGATTACAATTGCATCCTCCTTGCTTCCTGAGCCTGATACAGTGAATGATGTTTGATATCGTGAAACTAAATGCAGTAATGGGACTGAAGATTGTGAGGGTGGAGTGGGCCGTTGTGAGCTACTGGAGTTGGTATTGGATGAACTGAGTAATGACGATATAGGTACGTTTCCACTACCGTGTGACATATTTATGGTGTGGCTGTATAGGTGCGAGAATAGGGTTATAAGTTTGTCAACCTTTGTTGATGAATGAACCAATTCAAACTTCCATGTTGTGGTTTTTTTTTTGCCTGTCCTTGCTGCCTGGCCATAGTTGACTCGATGAAATGCAAGTTCTTGAGAAAAAACGGAAATTACGAATTCACCAATCGAGCAAAATCAATATTTTTCACTGTGAGTATTTACATACACACATACATATATATATATATATATAGAAAACTACGCTCTATCTAATTGCACGGTATTACTATGGAAACCTAACTTGCTCAACATCAACGACGTATCACATCCATATCCTTCTAAGGAATTCATTTGTAAATCCCCATTCCAATAATCAACGTATACTGCACACATAGGTAACCCCATACCTAATTTAAGTTGATATTGTCTTGCTATAAAATGTTCTAGTGTCGAATGATTCTTGCTTAATGTTAATTCACTTAGTGAAGTCAGTTCAAACATTCTCTCGGCTTGTGAACTAACTACCGAAGATCCAGCTGCAGTTACTTTTAAGTTTGAATATAGTTGTAATCCAGGAATCTTATGGAAGTTAGCTAAACTCTTTCTCGAAAAATCTGGGCTCTTACCAAAAGACCAGATATTCTTCAATTTGTCATGATTTATACCTCCACCTTGATCAGAAATCCTGAACATTACTTGTTTCTTCAGATCGATGATTGTAACTTTCACTGGAGGTAATATTTTTGAAGTCATTTTAGAATGGGTCTTAATAGTAGCCACAAATGAATTTCGAAGGATTTCATGGAATAAATAATGCAAGTGAGGTACCATAAACTGGAAATTAGTATCTAAATCCCCATCAATTTCCAAATCTGGCATTCGTTCAATTTCGGGGAAATGAGGAGCTAATGTAGTTTTAACCATTTCGGCAACAATACGAAAATGATCAGCTGCGTTACAATTATGGAAAATCTCTCCAATATAATGGGGAGGCTTCTTTGCATACGGATTCTTTCTATAGTTTTCACTTAAGGATAAATGTTGTTCTACAATCATTCTTCTACTGATTCTCGATCTTAACATTTGACTCATAAATTTATCCAATTCAACTTGAGGCAAGCTTTCAGCAATGGACACTTCTAGTGCTCCCATCATCAAATGTGATAAATTGAATAAATGATCATCCAACAAATTGGCTAAAGTTTCACAAAATCTATCATTTTCTTCTGTAGTTTCAATCTTGGGGATTTTTCTAAATGCATTAAACAGATGATAATAACTTTCATAAATTTGAGCTAAATGATAATTATTAACTACCCCAAATGGTAATGTTTGTAAATCTCGAATTCTCATTGCCAATCTAATAGGTAATTCGATCCTCACAAAGTTGGCACTATTTATTATCTTCTGCTTAGTTAACGTGTTACCATAACCAGCTAATTGACGAAGGGAAACTGGATGAGGGTGTCTCTTCAGATATTCCATCAACACCGAATTCTGGAAGAAATGTTGCGGATTCAAAATATTGGAATATGTGGGGAATGGACCTAGGTTCTTTAAATGCTTGGCTATTTCTTCTTTGCTTATTGATGATAAGAAATCATCATTTATATATGAATGTGAAGTAATGGGGGAATATTCGTTATGCACCTGTCGAGAAGTACTAGAACATCCTGTTTGCAGTAAGGCGGATAATTTAATACTGTTTCTTGATGAGCGTGTTAGCATTGTCGGTAGTTAATAGCATGCAATACTCTGAATACGGATTTCAAGGATGATATTTCAATAAACGGATTATGAGTAATATCTATGAGTGTCACTTTGATTAGGGAAGAGAGTGTGTTTTTTTCTTTTTGGTTGATAAGGGTCGGTGCATCGTAAATTCTAGCATGTTTTTTTTTTGGTATGGGCACACGACTCCGCTTAATCTGCGGGGAGTGGGGGTCGGGGGGCTAGTTATTGGTTGTTGAATTATCAATCCACGGTGATTTGCTGCACAAAAGAGAACATTATTAGAGAGTATTGTTATGTAAAGAGAAATTGTGGCATTTAATCTATTCTATAAATATTATTCACCCAAGAACTCAAGGGCACGTATATCCGCCATCAACAACAAGATCAGTTCCAGTAGTAAATGTAGAAGCATTAGAGGCCAAATATAAATATGCACCAACTAACTCTTGGGGAATCCCTTCTCTTCCCAACGGAGTGAATTGCCACCATCTACGTCTAGTTTCAATATCAACAAAATCAAGAATTTTCGTCACCATGTAGCCTGGGGAAATGGTATTAACTCGAGCAAAAGGGGCCCATTCAATAGCTAATGATTTGGCTAAATGTCGAACTGCAGCTTTGGCAGCATTATATGGAGCTTGTGCTTGCGGGATATTTACAATTCGAGCAGAAATGGAAGAAGTTATAATCATGGATCCTTTTCCATGTTTTCTAAAAATCTTTCCTACTGCTCTAGCACAATAATATACCCCACTATAATCCAAATCGATTAATTTCTGCCATTCTTCATCTTTCCCATCAGAATCAATTATAGGACCATGAGGCCAGGTGATGCCTGCATTGGCGACAAAAATATCAATGGTACCAAAATCTGTTTCAATTTGTTGAATAGTTTGTTCAACCTCAGTGGAATCTCCAATATGACATTTATAAGCCTTACAACGAATACCATACTTTGCGCTGAATTCTTGGGCGGTTTTGTCAGCAGGAGTGGTATTGTACCAGATGGCAACATCTGCACCAGCTTGTGCAAATGCTTCTGCCACTGCATACCCAATTCCTTGTGATCCACCGGTAACAGTGGCGACTTTCCCCTTTAAAGAAAATAAATCAAGAACATTCGAAGGTAATGTAGGTGCTTTTGTAGGCAATGGACCAACTGCTGCGTTGATAAGTGAAGTAGTTTCAGATGTCATCAAGAAGTGTTGACGATTAGAAGATATCCTTTCTTCTTTTACAGGGTAGGTGCCAGGAGTGGATAGGAATCTTATTTATAGTGTGAAACCCCTCCTCCACCTCCTCCACCTCCAACACTATAAGCGTCAACAATCAGCAACAATCAGCAACAATTAACAATCAAAAAGTAAGCTCGGTATAATGTACGGAAAGACTCCGGTCATTTCCCCATTGGGCGTGCGGCTTATATTGATTTTGTGTAAGAATAAAGATTTCTCGGTCGTGGTCAATGTGGTTATATGCAGTATCGATCATAAACCTACAACATTAGCCAGCCACCCCCCCCCCCCCAATTCTCGCAACTCTTGCAATTTCAACCCCTTTGAGATACCAATTGAAGCATCAGGCTACTGCATGTAATTTGTGACCTCATTGATTCCTTCTATTGTATGTATGTATATATATATATATATGTACACCTCGTTTATTTCAGCCGTTTGATTTAATTCTATTCTTTTGATCTCGAACACTGATCCAACAATCATGAACGTAACGAATAATGGTTACTACACGTCTCGGTATTTAAGTTCTCAAAGACAATATGAAGATGACGAGTACGGGATAAATCACCATCTCAACCACTCCCATGACACAAATTCTCATGTCAAACCACCGATCATCAAAAACGTTCGACCCAAGAAACCTACCAAGTCTAATTCAGAATCAATGATCCCTCAATCAAGACCCATATCTCCGCGTAGTCCATCTACTCCTTCCCAAGCACGATTTTTGCTTGATGAAGACGACGATTTACAAGAAGAACTCACACCTGCACATTTGAATTACATTAACACGCATTACGTCTCGTCTCCTAATTATTATCACCCTATGTCCCCTCCACTACCAGAAATCAGGCCTAGGCGACCTAAGAATAAGAATGAGGATTATTATCTAAATCAGAAACTAAGGTATGATAATTCGTATGTGGTAAAGCCAAAGATGTACACTCACAAGACCTTTCATGAAGTGTTTGTAGAGAAGAATGAAGATAAAAATAGATACAATCCTATGGACTTGGTATTTGAAGGACAGGAGAAAGAAAAGCCTACCTTTTTGAAGAACATAAAGTTTAAGAAGAATAATTATAATGATTATAATTATTATGATCATAAACCTAAGTCAAATCCTGCTCAGGATATCTTCGTGCATGAAGAAGACTATGGTGATATAGGAGAGGATGAGAAGGCGCTTTTAACTGAAGAACAAAGAAAACAGATGTCGAAGAATAAGAATAAGAATTTGAAGAAATTGTTTAATAAGAAGATCCAGAAGGCCAAGAAGGAATTAGGGAGAGATTTTGATGATTTTGCTCGAAGGCAAAGTGTAATTGATTCTCAATTGAAACAAATTAGAGCCAGGGAAAAGGCTGTGAAAAGGGAAGAGAAAGCCAAACAGAAAGCTACCAAAAAGACAAAGAGCGATATTCCTGTACAACACAAACAAGAGGGAGGGGAACAAGCAGAGAACCCGAAAGAGCATGAAAACAAACAAGAGACGCAATTGGAGAAGAAAGAAGCTCCGCCAGCGGCAGAGTTCAGTCCCATGTGGAATTATGTCTTGTCTTGGGTTGCATATCAAGACGCTAACAAATCAGCTCCCCCACCCAAGATAGAAGAACTTGCTGATGAATCTGATGCCAAATCAAAATCATCTTCCAAGAAACAACCACCTCCAGAAGAATCCTCCCAAGCTCTAGTCCCCACCAAAAAGCAACCAAAACACAAGAAACTAAAGGGACTTGCCAAAACTTCCAAGCTATTCTTCAACAATTGGAATAAACCAATAGTTAGTGCCTTCAACGGAGATCTTCAAAACCCAGTCACGTCACTACCTTCCATCGCCCATAAATCAAGTGCCGAATCCGTGAATGGAACCTTCATAGATTCTGATGATGTCAAAGAATTCGTCATTGAGTACGATAGTGATGATGAAAGTCATGGCGACGTGGTGGAGGAATTATATTTCAATCCCGTCACCAAGCAATTTGAACCGAGCCCCCCAACGTCGTTTTCATCGCTTGATCCAGAAGCAAAACGAATGACTATTGAGGCTGCCAAATCATCAAATTCGAGTGCTATTGTCAGTAATGGTAATCAATTATTGTTATCGCCAATGAGAAGTATCACTAATGGGATATATAATTTCGATCCTAGTGCTCCCATTGAAGTTGTTTCAAAGTTGATTGAATTGATTAAGAGGATACATATCATGGAATTGTTATTTAGTCCCATTGATTTCATCGCCGAGAATATTCCCAGTTTGCAGACTGTGGTTATATTTATTGAATTGGGAATGTTTATTTGGATATTGTATGAGTTGAGCAGATTGATTGATGCTCTATGCATGACGGTCAAGGCGTTTTGTGCCCCCGTGATTGCAATTGGACGGTTTATGAATAGAGTTATGTGATTTAGAATTAGATTAGACATAAACAGGATACACAATTATATATTATTAATACAAAAAGACAATAAAAATAGCATAGTATGAATGTAAAGTAAATAATCCAGATACTAAAAAATTAAACACATCAAAAAAGGTCCTTAACTGGCATATTCAGATAAACATGATTGATAAAACATAAAACAAACACAAAAAAAGGGAGCTATAATATGATAGCAAAAAAAAAAAAACCAAACAAAAAGTAGTGATCTCTAGTTAAATAGAAAGGCAGTAATAATACATTGTTGAATAGTTCTCTTGAAAAAAAAACAAAAAAAAATAATAGTAGTACAATAATCACTTCTTATGAATTCTATTCCCATTGATTCTAATCCCTTTAATAGTCACCCCAGTCTCTTCAACTGGGAACTTTCTAGGTCTACCTCTTCTATCTTTCTTCTTTAACAATTGCTGCACCGCTTCGTCTTCCAAATTTCTCATTGAAGGAGGTTGTTCAAACAATTTACTTAACCCAGCTGGAATATTTTCAAGATTATGGGGGTTTGCACTATTTGGTTTTCTCCCTCTCTTCTTTGGCTGATGTGGTTGTAATTGTCCATTCTCGTCGTACTGAGGTTGGTGTTGTTGTTGCTGCTGTTGCTGTTGTTGTTGCTGCTGTTGTTGCTGACTAACAGATTTTGTCCCACTCACCTCTTTCAACACCTTATTCAAATGTTTGAAATTTGGATGAGTAGAAGTGATATATGTGTTTGTAGAAGGATCCAAGATCAATTTCTTAGGACGACCTCTTTTCTTCTTCCCATCGGAATCTAAATGATATTGTTGTTGGATCTTGATGAAATCCAGTTGTTTTTGTTTTTGTTGTTCTGCAAGTTTTTGTTGTTGTTGTTCTTCTAACTGTTTCTGCTTTTTTGTCATTCTCGGTTTTCTAGGTTTCTTGCCAGTAGCTTGTTCTGGCGAACTTTGAGGGGAGTGAGAAGCCTGCTGTTGTTGGGTAGTGACGATGGTTTGAGATGGTTGAACTTGGTGTTGTGCCTGTTGGTATTGCTGGTATTGCTGCTGTTGTTGCTTGAGAAGTTCCTGTTGTTGTCGTAATTGCAAGTTTTGTTGAAGTTGTTGAGGTTGGATATGCTGAGGCTGTTGTTGTTGTTGCTGCTGTTGCTGTTGTTGTTGAGATTGTGCTTGTGCTTGTTGAGCCTGTTGATATTGATACTGTTGAAGGAATTGTTGCTGAGCATATTGCTGTTGAAGTTTAGTGGGATCCAACTGTTGGATATCACTTGGTTGCAACAGATTCGCGTACATTTGATGAACATTTGTTTGTGGGTGTTGTTGTTGTGCTGCCTGCTGGTTCAGTTGTTGTTGTTGTGTTGCCTGCTGGTGCTGTGGTTGTTGAGAGTATTGTTGATATTGATTACCATATGGCTGTTGTTGCTGCTGTGGTTGTTGTGCCTGTGGTTGTTGTGGTTGTGGTTGTTGTGGTTGTGGTTGCTGCTGCTGTTGCTGTGCCTGTGGTTGTTGCTGTTGTTGAATATTATGCATACCAGGATGAGGTAAACCCATAGATCCAGAAACTAACCCAGAACGCGAACTAGGGACTCCATGATGACTTAAAGGCGGGACAGGACTATGAGTACTTCTTCCAAAGAAAGTGTTTGAAGGCTGTAAAAGCAGGTGTCTGATATTACTCTTCCCACGTTCAGATAATACGGACGGAGCTACACCCGCTGGAGAAGTATTTCCTCCACTGGTGGAATTGTTGTTGTTGTTGTTGTTGTTGTTGTTGTTCGCATTGTTGTTTAATTGGTTTTGATTAGTTGAGTTGGTGGCGGCGGTAGTACCAGAGTTAGTACCATTAGTGGCATATCCTTGATAGGAGTTGTATAGACTGTTAAACATGGCTGAACTGACTCTATATTCTATTGATAGATGATTGATTCTATGATCTAAAAACAGAAAAGCTTTTAGGAAGGAAAGAAGAAAAAGATAGAAAGAAAAACAGAAAAACAGAAAAAAAAAATATATAAAAAAAAAATAAAAAAAAAAAAAAAAAAAAAATTTAATACAAAAAAGAAGGAAATTCTAACCACTTGTATTTCACCCCCCGCCACCACCATATATCAAGAACATAACCATAATGTGCCACCTATAGTTAACTCCTAACTGATAGGTTTGGTATGATCCTAGAATTGTCCTGGTGTTCCTGAAATATATAGCTAACTTATATTCCACTATTACGGTAAACTGAAACAATATTTTGTAAAGCAGTAAAGATTATTTATTTTTATTAATTTATTTAATTTTTTTTTTTTTTATTTTATTTTTAATTGGGTTAGAGTTGTTTTATTTTTTTTGGAGTTCTGTTTTATTCAGTATTATAAATCCTTTATTGGCTGCGGAAGTGACCAGCGAGTAAATACAGTTCTAAGATGAATTGTACAAGTTGCTGCGGGGGATGTTCTTGGTATACAGCATTCCGCTGTCTCCTCTAAGCCCCCCTCTTTACTGATTAGAACAATCACATTTTGTAGGGGGGGACTTTTTAGAATTCTCCATTGAGGCAAATATATCCCTATGACTTGCATCTCTTCTTTACATAATGACTGCTGATTTCAAATGCACAAGAGTCTCTAGATATAAGCAACTTATTCAATACACATCTTTGAGTGACATTGTTCTTAGAGGGAAAAAGTACCGCTCTGTCAAGGTCGTCGTTCTCTGGAGAAATTTATGATGTAATATTTTTATTTTCTAAATGGGGGTAGCGCAGGCTGAAATTTATCAGCACTCGTAACTCATTCTTTTAAAACTAACTAAAGATGTTAACAACAAAGAGTTGATTGACATTTATACATATATATATATATACCAGGATTTGTGCGGGTGGGGGGGTTATCCTTGTACCAAGTCATATGGAGCGCGTTGTGGGGAAGATACATGACATTTTATTACTAGTTCCATAAGCCACAGAATTTAATGCCGATTGGACAGAACGTGATAAAATCGCCATTTCGTTGGAATACCTTCCTCGAAAGTTAATGTCCTTGGCTCTTGGACAGGGTAGTTGTTGCAAAATGTAAAAAAAAAAAAACACATCGTTTGTCAATATCGATATTTTTTTGTTTGTTTGCTTTACAACAACGGAAGATAACGCGTTGAGTGAAATTTGGAACGTGTAACTAAACGAACATAACAGGGGGCATACACATAACTACTAGAGCATTGAAAGGACATGTGTGTTCTTCACTACAGGATTTGATTTCTCTGGGTTTGCCAAAGTTTTTTTAAGGTCTTTTTCAGGTCTTTTTCAGGTTTTTTTAAGGTCTTTTTAAGGTCTTTTGTTATTTGATATTCAATGAATTTTTTTTTTTTTTTTTTTACTCCTTGTGATATTTAGAAAAGATCATTTCTCGTATTTTATTCTTTGTTCGTTATTTGATTTTAGACACTGTCGCAGCTTGTTGAAGTTTATTCAGGCATATACACCAAACATCGTCGGTCACTACGACCATCCAGTTTCAACGTTCACATTGTGATTATTATCAACTGCTACCCCCCTCCCCTCCTCCTCCTCCTCCCTCCAATCAGGGGAATCCTTCACCTTCGCCTAAACTCATTAACATTGGTAGAGAAAAATAAAATAAAAATAATAAATTAATTAATTAAAAAATACATGGAACAAAAAAAAAATATAAAATTAAAAACAAAAAAAAAAGACTTTTTTGCAACAATTCGGTGTTGAAGGTGTTGTACGGCAAATAACAGAGGAAGGTATCCTATTTATTCTCAACTCTGGGTTATACAAGATATAGCCTCTAAAAAGCTATTTAGTAATGTGTTATATCTGGCATTAATATGGATGGTCTAACTTACTCTCATGTAACGAGACTGGAGGATTGTTTGTCGAGATAGTGAACCAGCAATGCGCCACCCACAACCACTTGCAACATGCATGTGATGAACATATTTGTTTCAATAGAAGATCCACTACCTCAGGGTAAGTAGATTCATCACCGTTACATCTGGTCCCACGAACGTTGGTTCAGCGGGGGAGGGGAGTGGTGATTGGGTTGGTTTTAAACTAGGATGAGTCACATTCAAGCTCATAAAAGGGAAGAAATAAATATCTGCATCAATGGCGTTTTATTAATAGAAACTATATATGATACTAATTAGTGATGGTTATTGAGTTAGTTGGGATTTGAGATAATAATAAATCTTCAAACAATTCTACAAATTGTTTTGAATCAATCAATTTGTCATCGTATTTGATCTTGAACCCAACGGTTACTTTAGTGGAACCAGAATCTTTCGATATGATGGTTTTGGTAGTGGGTTGTAAGCCCAATAAGTCATCGAAGGAATCTACTGGGGAAGATTTAATGGTGCTTGATTTGGAAGATTCATAGAATTTATAGGTGATGCCGGAGATTTCAAATCTCTTTTTAGTGACTGAAGGACTAATAATATCATCAAATGAATCAGATGATTCATAAAGGGAATTAGAAGTTGGTGAATTGCTAAATTGTGGAAATCTAGTGGCATAACTTTGTCTAATTGCAGAAGTTATCGAATTTTCAAAGGCAAATTTAAATTTCGCTTGGGAAATATCTTCTTTACCCAAATCACAAACTAATTCCACAGATAAGACATTCTTTGGTTTTGGTTTTTCTTTAGCTTGTTCTGCTACCGCGGGTGTTGCTGCCTTTGGTGGCTCTGGTTTGGATTCAGCAAGTACGATGTTGGACAAGTCTAAATGTTGTTTAGATTTTAAGAATTCGGTTAATTTGACAACAGAATCAATATTGATAGTACCCAAATAAGCCAATACATCACCTTTTAATAATCTACCATTTGGACCAGACGCTTGGATCTTGGCAATTGCATCTGAGGACGAAATATTGTGTTCGTGTAACAACAATTCAACAGCTGGGGATAACTTTTGGTTTGAGTTAGCCTTTTGAAGGATGTCGGATGAGGGTGCAGCAGCAGTCTTTGAAGCTTCTTTCTTTGATTCTTGCTTCTTTGGTGTTTCAGTTTTTGGAGCTTCGGTCTGTGCTGGTGCGGGTGCAGGTGCTGGTGCAGGTGCTGGTGCGGCTGCTTCTTGTTCAATCTCGGGCTTGGTCAAACTGGACAAATCGTCATCTTGTTCCGCGATGAATGCGATTGGTTTACCTACAGGAACCCCTTTACTTCCTTCTTGAACCAAGATATCCCACATTTTGCCATCATCAACAGCTTCAACATCAATGTTAGCTTTATCAGTTTCTACTTCCAACAATACATCACCGGAATTGAAATCTTCTCCTGGTTTGAACTTCCAAGAGATGATACCTCCTTCAGTCATGGTTGGTGACATGGCTGGCATCCTGAATATAGTAGCAGCATTTATAATTGATGTGTGGGAGAAAGTTCTAGTTAAAGATTTCTGAATTGATATCTTGAGAATACCACTTGCTCTAATCATGATTGTGAATGTATGAAAGTAATCTAGGTAAAGGAAGAAGCGTTGAATGTGTATTAGTGTGAATAACCTAATTTTTTTTTTTTTTTTTTTGCCATGGATGGGATCTCGGGTTAATACTACCGAAAAGAACTAACGGACGCGACATTTCCGCAACTCCACTTTCGGAGACATTTGCCGATAAAAAAAAGTCAAAAATGTCGTGTGACGTATCACGTGATTTCAAGTTGTGTCGACACGTAAATATCTGATTTTCTTTTTTTTTTGATTGCTTCCTTGCCAGCTTTTTTTTTCCTTCTACCGTGTTTTCTCATTCCCGTTTCCCGGCGATTGTAGGGAATACACGTAACGGTGCCTCTTTCCTCTTCACCATCAAAAAGGTGGTAAACAACCAAAATCCTCTAGCCGTCGCATTCTCTTCTTTATTCATTCCAGCTCAACCAATCAATCAACAATTTAAACGCACTCTCTCGCAGAAAGGAGTTACTATTAAGAGTCACCACCACCATACAAAATTAAAAGGGACTCAAGAGGCGGGAAGAATATTTACAATTATCCATTTTGCACCCTGAGATAAACCAACCAACATACTCCTATTCATTCTTTTAACTAGAGCTTCAGAGTAGTATCAACGGTCTAGCAACAATCGTCCATCACAATTATCATTATAATTATCATTATAATTACCTTTATCTACTGTCTATTAGAGGTACTGTCTATCCTTATCATTTTGTAACCATTAAATCTATTTTTGTGTCGTAACCAAATTCGTCTCAGTCAAAGGAAAAAGTTAAAGGAAACCAAAACCAAAACCAAAAAAAAAAAAAAAAAAAAAAAAAAAAAAGAAAATCTCAAAGCCATTGCTGTGTTCACTAGTTCTATAAAGAAAAACAGCACTTCAAAGGGTATAATAGATTATTGAATATTTTCATACAGAGAAGTACTATCATTTACACTATTTATACTATTTACACCCTGATTATATTACCGTTTCTTACCAAAAGGAAGCACATACAAGTCAACCCACGTTACACGACGTACCCATAGCATAGCATATTTCATTACACACATATATAAACACGATGAACTCACTACATAAAACATCCAAAATAGCGTCTATTATAGACTGTCTCAATATGAAATCTATAGCATCAACATTTAAGAAATATTCCCGATTCATAGGCCCCGGTCTAATGGTAAGTGTGGCCTATATGGACCCAGGTAATTATTCCACTGCAGTAGCTGCAGGTTCAGCATATAAATATAACTTATTATTCCTGATATTTTTATCAAATTGTTTAGCAATCTTTTTACAAGTATTAGCGGCAAAGTTAGGGGCAATAACTGGATTGGACTTGGCCAGTAATTGTAAAGCGCATTTTTCATATCGAGTGAATATTTTCCTATATATCTTAACTGAAATTGCCATTATTGCTACAGATTTAGCAGAAGTGGTGGGGACTGCTATTGCATTGAATATCTTATTTAAGATTCCATTATTGGTAGGGGTTATAATTACTGTGGTTGATGTATTGGTGGTATTAATGGCATATCGACCTAAAGGACCATTGTTATTCATAAGGATCTTTGAATCGTTTGTATCCATATTAGTGGCTGCTACGGTTGTGTGTTTTGCCATTGAAATGTATCAGGTTAGTAATGATTCAACTATAAATTTTTCATTTCCAGAAGTATTGAAAGGCTTTTTACCAAATCCTGATGTTGTCGATATGAGTGACAGAAAAGGTGGCAATGGATTATTCTTAAGTTTGGCCATTTTGGGAGCTACAGTTATGCCCCATTCATTATATCTTGGTTCCGGATTGGTTCAAGCGAGATTAAAAGATTTTGATATTAAGAATGGCCATTATAATCCCATGAAGTTAAAAATCGAAGATGAACAAGAAACCACTAACTCATCATCGGCAAATGCCCCGGTAACCAGTTCCTCGGAAGATAATATAACTCCAATAGCGACCCCAGTAGCAACACCATTCCTTCTCAATCCACTTCAAGACCAATATGAAAAAGACGATCAAGAGACCTTGGATGACGAAGAGGACGATGGATATCGTCCATCAATACACGCCATCAACGATACAATGACATATACCATTGTTGAATTGGTGATTTCATTATTCACGGTGGCGTTATTTGTCAATTCTGCCATTTTGATAGTTGCAGGTGCAACATTGAGTGGAGACAACAACAACAACAACAGCAGCAGCAACATCCAGTCCAGGGACGATCACAATGATTCAGACTCGGATTCAGATGATGAAGGTAATGACAATAAAGACGGTCAACAGTATCAAAATGCTGATTTATTTACCATTTATCATTTGTTGAACAAACATTTATCACCCACCGCTGGGTTTGTATTTGCATTAGCATTATTGTGTTCGGGACAGAGTGCAGGTGTCGTCTGTACCTTGGCTGGACAAATGATCAGTGAAGGATTTTTAGATTGGGCATTTTCACCAGTGGTTAGAAGGTTGATAACTAGAGCTTTGGCCATCTTACCCTGTGTATTTGTGGTTTCTATTGCTGGTAGAGAAGGGTTAGCGTCGATTTTGAATGGAAGTCAAGTTGTCTTATCGGTGTTATTGCCAGTTGTCACTGCCCCATTAATTTATTTCACCTGTAATAAAAAGATCATGAGAGTACCTATCTTAATCCGAGACGGGGACGAGCAAGACGATGATGTATTGTTTGATGAACACGTGACACCAATGTCAGATGAGATTGTATCTACAACTATTCACAAGCCAGCAGGGGTGGCCAAAGCTTTCAAGAGTAGTGAACCCGCCATCCTACTCCAAGACCTCCGTAAGTCCCACCCATGTGCCGGCTGGGATGATGAAGAAGAGGATGAAGAACATCGTCACCATAACAATATTCCTGAAGAACAGTCATTAATCACTCCAACTTCGGGCTCTTCCAATATCGAGTCAGCGTATTCCCAAACCATGATGGCCCATTCCCGATCCAATTCAATCAGTGCTACCAATTTCCCGGTGGAAACATATCAAAGCAACGAGGCGGTGTTTAGAATAAAAGGATATAAGGATTTTAGTAATGGGGTATGGACAAGTATTTTCGCTATGCTTATTTGGGGATTTATTACGGTGTTGAATTTATATTTGATTGTTAGTATGTTGTTGGGATACGATGTTCCTTTGTAGGTTTATAGAAAATTTATACTTTAATAGAATTCGACGATGTTTAGATTGGTGGTCCTTGGAATGACCTTGAGCTCTATCCCCGCTCCCTGGGAGCAAGCTACTCAGGTGGAGTGTGAACTCTCCGGGTTCATTACACATATGAGTGTTCGGAAATCAACCCCGAATGGAACAACCATCGGCGAAGTTACAACTGAGACAAAGAAAATATTAGGGTTTTTTTTATTATACTTATTTAAGAAAACACAACAACACAATAAAATTAAAAGAATTAAGCGTCATAAGTAGAAGCAGAGACGTTACCACCTCTACCAGTCCAGTTAATATGAACCCAAGAGTCCTTCTTTAATAATTCATTTTCAGAACCTGGCAAGACTTGGAAAGTGTGAGCACCGAAATAATCTCTTTGAGCTTGTAATAAGTTAGCTGGTAATCTAGCAGATCTTAAACCATCGTAGAAAGCTAAAGCAGTAGAGAAAGCTGGGGATGGAACACCGTATTCAACAGCCTTGGCAATAGTTGATCTCCAACCTGATTGAGCCTTAGTGATGGCTGAGTTAAAGAATGGGTGGAATAATAAGTTTTCCAAGTCTGGAGTTTCTCTATATGCGGCAGTGATTTCACCCAAGAAGACGGAACGGATAATACATCCACCTCTCCACATTAAAGCAATGGAAGCATTGTTTAATTTCCAGCCGTATTCCTTAGCAGCTTCATTCAACAACATGAAACCTTGAGTGTAGGAGATAAGTTTGGAAGCATAAAGGGCTTGTTCTAAATCGTCAACAAACTTTTGCTTGTCAGTGATTGGAGAGGCACCTTCGACAGATGGACCAGCTAAAACCTTTGAAGCGGCAACTCTTTCGTCCTTCAAGGCGGAAAGACATCTTGAGAAAACGGCTTCACCAATTAAGGTGACTGGCATACCTAAATCAAGAGCATTGACAGCAGTCCATTTACCGGTACCTTTTTGACCAGCAGTATCCAAGATCTTTTCAACTAATGGTTGGTTGTCAGTTGGATCGTTATAATATAAGATATCTCTAGTAATTTCAATCAAGAAAGAATCTAAAACCCCCTTATTCCATTGGTTGAAAACATCACCGATTTCCTTGTTGGAGAATTTACCAACTCTCTTCATTAAATCATAGGCTTCACAAATCAATTGCATATCACCATATTCAATACCGTTGTGGACCATCTTAACGTAATGACCAGCACCAGATTCACCAACCCAGTCACAACATGGTTCATCGTCTGATTTAGCAGAGATATCTTGGAAGATATCCTTAATGTGAGGCCAAGCATCTGGGTGACCACCTGGCATCAATGAAGGACCAGTTCTAGCACCTTCTTCACCACCAGAAACACCAGAACCAACAAATAAGATTCCCTTCTTCTTTAAATCTTCATATCTTCTGTTAGAATCTGGGAAATGGGAGTTACCACCATCAATGATGATATCACCTTCTTCCAAGTATGGCAATAATTGGTCAATGAATGCATCAACAGCAGAACCAGCCTTGACTAATAACATCACTCTTCTTGGTCTCTTCAAGTTTTCACATAATTCTTTAACTGAGTGAGCACCAATGATTGACTTACCTTTAGCTTCATTGGCTAAAAAGGCATCAACCTTAGAAGTGGTTCTGTTGTAAGCAACAACAGTATATCCGTGGTCAGCGGCATTAAGGATCAAATTTTGACCCATGACAGCTAAACCGATTAAACCAAGATCACCTCTAGGAGATAATTTGTTAGTAATTTGTTTTCCTGATACATGATTTGAAACTAGTGATAATCTTGAAAGGGCGGACATGTTAATTTTGTTTGGTTGTTTAGTGAAATCTGGAGAACATTTGGGGAGGAGGGGAGGTGGGTTATTCGTGGCATTTATATATGTGATATTCTTCCTCGGATCTACAATCCGGTAAAAAAAACTAAAACTCTATTCTTTTTTTCCGTTGGGGTTGAAATAAAATAATCACCCGCGCAAAGGAAAATCTCATGTCAAGATTTTTCGTGAAAGGGGGAAACAATTTGGAGGAGGGGATGGAGAGATGTCATTGTATTGACTTTTTCACTTTTGACTTTTGACTCTTAAATGAAAACATTTTTTATATAAAGTATTCAATGACTTTTGGTCATACAAACTTGTCAATTGTCAATTGTCAATTGTTATTTAGTTATTCGTTTTTCGTTTATTGGGAGTGATTGAAAAGGAGCCACACGGGTTGATTAGATAAGATTATCACGATTGTTCACGAGCAAAAGGTCAATTGACCTTAGGTCAATTGATCAACAAATGCGTATAAATCAATTGGACACGAAAGGTACATACTGAGGAGCAGACATTGTTATATTTATTATTGTAGTAGTACTATAAGATAAGTATGGAGAAGAAGAAGAAGAAGAAGAAGAAGAAGTAAGAAGTAAAAAGAGATTGAAATTTTTTTTGTTTCAACGGAATTTGTTGAATTATTTATAATTGTTTCGGGGGGTGGGAGAGAAGGAGAGTTGAATGTTGAGAGAAGCGTTTGATAAAAAACAACTAATGGTAAGTATATACTGCATATTGCTACAATTAATAATTTTGAGTTAATTTAGGTTTTACACTTTTTCCATTCAACCACCTTCCTTTGTTGTTTCGTGCCCCCCCCCCTCCTTCCCAAAGTATATTCTTTAATTATTAATTTTGTACTGAAAAATTTTCATCCATCTGTGCAGGCCAGACGTGTTGTCTTGATTACAAATGATTAGATCTAATCGTTTACTTATTGAGAGTACCTCTTCTTACAGACTTTGCTTGCTTCAATGGCTATTGCTAAACAGTAATAACAGTATATCCGTAAGGATATTCCATTATAAGGAATTGCTCCAACAGCCAATTCCGAAATAGTTCTATCAGCAATTTTTCAACGCTAAAAATAATTTCTCGCCGTTTTTCGGCGTTGTTTTTTCCGGTGAGCCCAATTTGGTTCGATTGTGTTGTTTGACTTTAGCGCTTTGTTGGGGAGACAAAGACACTCTTTGACCTTCACCGTTTATTAGGCAAGTACTGGTATAGAGAGTACGTACTTGAACATGTACATGTGTATATATATATAGCGGGCATTTCTACTTGTCAATGACACCAATTGTAAACCTTATACTAGACAATTGCCTAGAATTTTCACTACCCAGAGTAATTTCATTATCTTCTTCGGAATCAATGGATGCTCAATGACAACAACATAGTTGTTGGCTCTGTGTAGATGACTAAATTTTATTTTTGTCGCATTTCCTAAACTTCATTACCCCGTTTGGGAATATCCGACTTCGTGCCTTATCAAACCTCTCGTCCGATTGATCCATTCATCCAATCTCTCGTAATTGTGTCATCTCCTTTTTGTCATCTATCCACCCCCCCCCCCCC
>JAJMHC010000179.1:30659-64161 GCA_030582855.1 Hemisphaericaspora lyxosophila
AGGTATAGAAGTTTCATAACAGGTTTAGAACTTGTTGGTTAGTTAAACTCAGATGATGCGTGTAATCAGTTTCAAAAAAAAAAAAGGTATCCCCCACTTTGATCCCCCAAATATTTTGGCATTATCGCAAACGTGTATTCACACATGGAGAGGCACTTAGAGATTTTAAACAGTTGGTAATCTTTAAGTGTCGCCCCCACGCAACAACACATCATACCCTTGCTGGTTATAAAAAAGGGAACATCCAACAACTTTCTTTGCTTTTGTGTTTATGTTGGTATATATCCCCCCACTCTCCCCACTCTCCCCCCGCCATTCCTATGAATGGTTGCAATACGCCTAACTAATAACGTGGGGGATATTTTATCTGGTACTCTGTCCGTCTCTCTTCTAAACTACCACTCTATAATTGACATAAATAGAAATCATTTCTAATTATTTTGTCAAATATTTCCACAAAAATTTTGCATTCTATCCAAAAAGTGAGCGACATGACATACAACTAAAACAAATAAATATGGAACCGTAACACTGGGGATACACTTCCTAATTAGTCATCCACACCATTTCCGAAACATGCTTACTTCCACCTCCACCCCCTCTAAGCCAAATTTCGCTAATCGTTCCTCTCCTTCCAATGTGTCTGTATCAGGTAACACCTCCAAAATCAGGTGAATGTCGTATGTCGTATGTCGTATGTCGTATGTCGTCAAAGTAAAAATTTCTTTTTGTCAGCAATGCGACATCTGCATTGTTGCAAAAGAAATCATTGTGAATCACGTGCAATGATCAAATGCAAAAACTTACGTAACCGCCATTGTTTTTCACCACTATCGAGATTTGCAGCAAAAATTTTTTTTTTTTTTTTCACCCATGCCAGGTTATATAAAACGGTAAAGGTGTGGCTGCTGAATATATTCCCACTTCTTTATTTCTTTCTTTCTGTGATCCACTAGAGACTTCTTACTCCTATCTGCATATCTATTCATACTATATCTAGCGACTATGCCTATTCCTACTCCTCACGGTGG
Organism: Hemisphaericaspora lyxosophila; assembly: GCA_030582855.1. Taxonomy (NCBI): domain Eukaryota; kingdom Fungi; phylum Ascomycota; class Pichiomycetes; order Serinales; family Debaryomycetaceae; genus Hemisphaericaspora; species Hemisphaericaspora lyxosophila. The sequence continues at coordinate 31,691 of JAJMHC010000179.1, forward strand.
TGTTTTAAACGATTTAGTTATTCGTGATGCTCCTATCAAGTCTCAACTATTAGCTGAAGCTGCTACATTATCACAATTAACTTTAACCGATAGACAGTTGTGTGATTTGGAATTAATCTTAAATGGTGGGTTTTCACCATTAGCTGGTTTCCTCAACCAAACAGACTATGAAAGTGTTGTTGAATCTATGAGATTAACCAGTGTCACCAATGAAACTGGCCGTGGTTTGTTATGGTCCATTCCTATCACTTTAGATGTTAATGAACAAGTTGCAGCTAGTTACTCCATTGGTCAAAGAATCGTGTTGAAGGATTTAAGAGATGAAACTTCCTTAGCTATCTTGACTATTGAATCCATCTATAAACCAAACAAACAAAATGAAGCTGATAAAGTATTCCGTGGAGATCCAGAACATCCAGCTATAAAATATTTATTCGAAACTGCTGGTGACTATTACTTAGGTGGTAGTTTGCAAGGTCTCAACTATCCAAAACATTATGATTATGTTGAATCAAGAAAAACCCCCACTGAATTACGTCAAGAATTTGCTAAATTAGGTTGGAATGAACAAAATATCGTCGCTTTCCAAACCAGAAACCCTATGCACAGAGCCCATAGAGAATTAACCATAAGAGCAGCTAAAGATATTGGTGAAACTGGACACATCTTAATCCACCCTGTGGTTGGGTTAACCAAACCAGGAGATATTGATCATCACACCAGAGTTAAAGTATATCATCAAATCTTGAAGAAGTTCCCTCCAGGATTAGCCACATTGTCATTATTACCATTAGCTATGAGAATGGGTGGTGATAGAGAAGCTTTATGGCATGCATTAATCAGAACCAATTATGGTGTCGATCATTTCATTGTCGGTAGAGATCATGCTGGTCCCGGTTCAAACTCCCAGGGGGTTGATTTCTATGGTCCTTACGATGCCCAAGAATTATTGGCCAATTACGATGATGAATTGACCATCAAAATTGTCCCATTCAGAATGGTGACTTATTTACCTGAAGAAGATAGATATGCTCCAATTGATACCATTGACACTACCAAGGTTAAGACAGCAAACATTTCTGGTACTGAATTACGTAATAGATTAAGAACTGGAGATGAAATCCCTAGTTGGTTTTCATATCCTGAAGTTGTCCAGATCTTGAGAGAAACCAACCCCCCAAGATCAAAACAAGGTTTTGTTATCTTAATTGATAACACTACTAAATTAGGTGACTATTTGTCATTTGCATTACAATCTACCTTGAATCAATTCTCCGGTGAACGTAGAATTACAAAATTGTCTCCTACTCAAGCCAGTGATGCATTTATTGTTAATGAATTAGTTAAGGCCGGTTCTGGTATAATTGTCCCTACTTCAAACCCAAAGCCAATTGTTGATGCCGTTGGAAATGGCAATTCTTTGATTGTAAACCAAAAGAATGTCGCTGGTGGTGACGTTGCTGGTCAATTTGAATTGTCAAATGAAGATTTGGTGGTTGTTATTGATGAAATTGTTGGATATTTGAAACAACAAGGTTTCTATTAGGATGTATGTATGTGTGTGTGTATGTATACATATATATAAAATTACTTATTTGTTTAGTTCGTTTTAGAGATAAATGTTTATTTATTAAGATTTCACAAAAAGTAAAACACAATCGTTTATTATTTAATAATACAAAAAGGAACCAAATTTTCCATAAATAAATAAATAACTACTATCCCCTCCTCCCCTCTCCCCGCCGACTCACACACTCACCCACCAACTACTTTTCATTTATCAAAAAAAGAGCTCTATCTTTCAAAGCTTCAGCAAATCCCATAGCCACAGGCCATACGGGAGCATCTGCCAAAATCCTAATCCCCAATTGAATAGATTTCATCGACATTTGTAATCTAATCACTTCCTCTCTAATTCGTTTATTCAAATCATTACATTTTTCAGTGTTCTCATCAATATTAACCCCTTGACTTAATTCATCATCACATATTTCTCGACTGGTACTTAATTCCATAATCTTCTTCACTTCAGATTCTCTAATTGGTAAATCTTTAACTTGTTTAGTTAAAAGTTCCGAATAGGAGGATTTTAAACTTGGACTCAATACTCGTTCAACTTTGATTAAAATTTCTTGACATTTAAACCAATTTAATAATTCTAAATTGGAAATATCACGATGCCCACAATTTTTTTCAATATAATCTAAATAGGTTGAGATTATAATTGAACTGATGAATAAGCACACACAGAAAAACACTGGCGTACGTAAAGAAGTTTCACGAACATCATAATTTATCGTTTCGAGATTGTATACCCATAATTGTAAAATGTCACGACAATGACTGATTGAATTTGTGAGCACCCCATAATTACTTTCTTGATAGTGTAAATTATCCAATGCTTTATTCATCATCTCATAATTCTTATTCAAGATTGGAGAAATGATGGATGTCAAATTCATTTCTAATTTTATTCTAATCAATGAATGCAAAGGTAAGGTTAATTTCAATTCATGTCTAGCAGTCAATAAACTTCTGTTATATGTTGATATTTTCAATGTACCATGACTCTTATGATATTTCACTTCCCAATTATTTACCCATCGTAATAATTTCGGTTTATGTTCAATATTCCATTTAAGATAACTAAAAGGTTTATTCATAGTATTAATCTCCAGTTCTAATTTTTCATGAACATATAATAGCAAAGTCAATAAATTATAATGGGACAATTTAACATCCTTGGTATCCAAAGAAGGTGAATCATGAATATACCCAGTAAGAGTATCCATTGATATCCCATTACTCAATTCAATCAATGTCCAACCTTGCGAGTGTGATTTATTAGCCATGACATACCAAGCTTGAGAAGTTTCACACCACCATAATTTTTCATGATTACAATAATTCCCACTTTTTAATAATTTAGAATTTAAATAAATGGGTAATCCAACCAAACTTGATCTAAAGGTTTGCAACATATAAAACACATGCAAAGTTCTAATTCTTGATTGGGCCATAATGAAGTAATCAAAATTATTTTGAATTATTTGCTGCGTCTTGTCAATATTTTTATTATTCATATTTTCGGGGATTGTGGGGGGAGGAATCAATAATTGTTCCAATGGTTCATTGAAATTGGTAGATTTGATTAATCCAATCATAGATTTGATTTGTCTCGAGGTTATATCTATCATATGTGGTTCATTCAAGAATAACGAGATGAAAATATGCAACACCAAACATTGATGAGCCATCAATGGAACCTTCTTGAACTGTAAATTATCTAAAGTGATTTCCTTTTCAAAGAAATTTTGAATATGATATTTAGACAAATTAAATAAAATCAAGGTATCTGAATCATGATATGCATACAAGGCACCAATGGCGGCAATACTCAACAACAAGGGGATATTCTCAATATTATCAACCAAAGGGTTCTTTAACGAAGGTAAATGAATAAATGGGAAATATTTATTGAATCCAAATTCATATAATTGCATATAATGATTCAAATCGGTCAATGAAGGAAATTTCTCATCACTTATACTACTCATTGAAATCATTCTCTTTCTTAATTCAGAAGTAATAAAGTTTGTTTCATTCAAAAAGAAGGTTGAACTTAACTTCACCGAGTATTCAACGTTACTATTAGATCTATCTTGTTTAGGAGCAGCTGCTGGGGGTGCAATATGCTGACCTCCCATTAATTGATGCATTAATTCGTGTTGTCTCTTGGTGAACATTGACGAAACCGAATTCCCTCCTTCTTCGGGTATAGTGTCATCAACCAAACTTGTAGATCCCAAGAATCCTCTATAGCCAGTAGAATGGGTGGCAGTAGCACCACCTTCATGATGTCCATTGGCATCATCGTTATCAATTGGAATAGTCACGTCATGGTAGGGAGTAGTCACCAAATCTTTTAACCAATCAGTATCATTATTACTTATATCTATTGGCATGCCATGATTTCCATTGACAAATGAAGCTTGTACACGAACTTTATTATTATTGCCCGTTTTCTTTTTCTTGGCAGGTGGTTCTAATTTTTCACTAGTCTGAGCTTGCGAGTTGATAGTGTTTGCCGGCGAGGCTATTTCTTCTTGTTTTTCCGAGCGATAATCTATTGATCTCTTAGCTTCTTTCCAATCCAATGGCAATGATGACGTGGTGGCATTCTCATCGAACAAGTTTTGGATCATGCTTATATCATTAGGAGGATGCACTCCAAATTCAAATGGAGGAACTTGGGATCCAACTGGTAAACTTTGACTGTGTTGGATCAGAGTAGCACGAATATGCTCAAGATGAGGAGTTTTGGAATTAACATCTTTCTTATTATCTTGGCTATGATGCATTTCAAAGAAATGGTGTAAATTCTTAATCGATTTTTGTTTCGATTTCTCATCCAAATCCAACCCTTCAATATTATTCCAATCAAGTTCAAATCCATGCATGTCTAATAATTTATGATAATCATCTTGGGCTGATAATTGGGGGGTGGCAAATTCAACTTGTATTGGCGCCGAGTCGGCAAGATTCACATTATGTTCTTGAATATCCAATGCGTCTTTATTACTGGTGTATGCAATTGCGGAAGCGGCAGAATATGATGCATGACGATAATTGTTGTTCGCTATATGCGTAGGAAATCGATAACTATTTGTGCTGGTGGAAGTCTTGTTGTGCAAGGGTAACTCGTCAATAGATGCTGGTGTTGATTTGTTTGACATTTGAATAGGGGAATTTTTACTGCGACGTTTTGGAGAATCGGGAGAAGTCTGGCTATGCTTGGTGATTTGCGACTGTCTTCTATTTTTGTTGGCAGAGGTGGCAGAGGTGGTTGATGGAGTTGTGGTTTTTGGGGGACCAAATGAAACACTATTTCTATGAGTGCTGCTATGTAAAGTGATACTCATTCTTGGAGAATCTTGACTTGAAGTAGTAGTGTGCACCGGTGAAGGAACTGATGGTTGTGGCAGTATAGAAATCCCACCACCTCCATTACTTGAAGGAGAATCGGAAATTTCAAATAAATCTGTTCTAAAATGAGGTTTGAAATCACTATTGCCATTTCCTGGAGAAACATCATCGGAAGAATCCTGTTGCATTTGCTGGGCTTGCAGTTGATGAAGACCGCCCAAGTCCAAGGTATTTGGCAATGGAGCATTAGCGTTCGTATTATTCAGCAAAACAATGATATGTTCGTTTATATCCAAATCCTTACTGGAACCTCTTCTCATAACATTTGGTAAACTGGCATGCAATTTTTGTTGATGTCTCAATACCAAATCTCGTCTAGCAAAACATCTACCACAGGCAGCACATTGGAATGGCTTTTCATTGGTATGTGACCTTTCATGTCTCTTTAGATGTTCTAGTCTGGCAAAAGCTCGTGTACACAATCCACACACATGAGGCCTTGGCTTGTCAGTCTTAATTTGTTGTGATTTCTTGGGAATAGGTTGAGTAGGCAATGGGGTTGCAGATGAGTCGATTATCGAAGAAGTCGGAGTTGATGTCGTTGAAATTGGCGACTTCAGCGATATGGCAGTTTGCATATTCATCATTCTGGGTGGTTCGTTAGTTGGTTGTGAAAGTCTTTAGCAGAGGTAATTAAAAAAAAGTGTCTGGTTGTAAAAAGGTTTTTTTGTCGTCGGAAAATTAAACCCTGTTGGTCCGATGGATGTTCTAGTGGAAGTAAGTGACTAAGCAAGTAAATAAGTGATTGTCTATCTATCTGATGGTGATAAATAACCCGGACTGGTTCTTAATAGAATAGATGTTCCCCCCCACAAAGTAAACTGAAGGTGTTTAGAAGGAAAAACGAGGTTGAGATTAATTAAAAATGGAAAGGAAATTTAAATGTCTGACTGTCTGTCATGTTATTTTTTTTTTTTTTGCCTTGCAGACTTTTGTTTTTCTTTCTTTTCTTGTTTTTGTCCTTTTATTTTTCGATATGTATAAAGTTTTTGTCTGACTTTTTTTTTTTTTTTTTGCTTTATTGTTCCTTTTTATTATTTTGTGTCTGGCCCGAAGTTTGCTATTTATTTGATTTTGACCTTCTGCTGCATTTCGAATTACGCATCAATCCAGGGTTCACGTGTTGTTTCTCCCGAGTCTGCCAACCTACCAACCTATATAAACCGTGCCCTCTCTGTACCTTACTGCTGATCTATATTACCAGGTCGGAGTCTTTTTGTTTTTTTAATTTCAACTCTGTGGCACAAAGAAAAATGTCTGAATGAGATTTATTCTCGGAGTTGAAATAAATGCAGGAAGAATTACATAGATAATAAATAAAAAGTCGTGTACTTCCTGATGCTTTCCCCCAGATTTTATTGTTTTTCTTTCCACGGGAAGGTTTTGTGTCTGAAAATCTTTTATTTTTACACATACTTTATGTGTTAATAAGTTCCTTTGTTACTCCAGATTTGAAACCAATAGACGCCGGCATGGACGACGAAATAAGATTGGACGAACATGATCCTTATCTGGTGGTTATGTCACCCTGTGGGCTGTATTGACGGGAAGCATCCCTTTGCAAACGCGGGGTAAAATAGTTACATCCTAAGAAAAAAACGCACCTACATGAAAAGCTTAATTTCGGTCTCTCTCTCTTCCCCCCCCTTGAAAAGGTCAAAATTACGAGTATATTGAAATAATGGGAAATCGGGCAATTTGCGAAACCTAAACTGAAAAAAAAAAAACTCGTGATTGGGCCAACGAGTCATCAGATCTAAACAATGACCACGAATAATCAACCAAACTATGCCCCTCGAACGATACAGAATTTATAGATACTTAGCGGCAAACAACTAAATGGAAAAATAACGGATAAATTTTCGAGATTAAACATTTAGTCATCTAACAGAAACACACATGAGCGAAATATTTTACCAAGCGATAAAGCACTCGTTGATGTGCTCGTTTATTGTGTTGCAGCATACACATTTGGGGAATCTGGGGGGGAGTGAATGTAGGTGCAAATGTCGGAGCTAGTGCTGGAGTGGCCGTTGCCGCAAAGCCACTAGCGCCCTTTTTGGAGTTTGTTGATTATAAGCACATTCGAGCAGAATTGGATTATACCATTGACGAAACTAACCATGGGGTTTGTATCGTAGTTGTCCGTGGTTGTGGTGCTCTAAACATGGAATGTGAATAACCTTGATGTTTACTGTATGAGGGAAATCAATTACCCAACAAAACCCTAACAATGGGGGAAACAAACTTTTTTTTTTTGTCTGATATTAAAGTTGAAAAATACTCAGACAGACAAAAAATATAAACTTTTAACACATTTTTACTAAAGTAGTAAAAATAATCCGGGGTAAAAATCAATCCAGACAGGAATTTATAACTGAAGGATATATTTCATAATACGGGTATTGTCGTCAAACTTATCCGAATAATGATTATCCCGGTATCCGCCTTTAGGATAGTTAAATGATCGTTGTTAGAGGCTAAACAATTTATTAAGCACCTGAACGCTTACTAACCGAGAAAAGATAATCAAATTTAGTCTTGATAAGCGCATGGTGTAATCATGTTGTATAGTCGATCCCAAAATTTCTTTCTGCACGACAAATGCTAAGTCAATAATCTAAGGATCTGAAGTTTTTTAGGAGATTAATGATGGTATCGTTTCTTGCTTGCAATACTAGTTATATTAGCTTCCAGTAGTCTCCTTTGCAACCTGTTTGCAAATCAAGGTATATAGCGGCTATTAATGGGAAACTTCCATTTTTTTTTTGCGCTCAGTATGGAACCAACGGCGCCTCTATAGCGGGAAATGTTCCTTTTTCTTTCTTTTTAATTAATAAAAAAGAAAGAAAGAATTTACTCCACACTGCACAGGGAAAGTCCTGTATATCAGCCACCATGGTTCCAGATTTATTGTGATTTAATTTATCACTTTTTTGCTTTGCATCAATTACTACTTTTTCATCGCCATTGTCCTTCAATCATATAGGAAATAGTTATAATGGATACAGATGGTGTATCCACAACGAAAGAACTTTCCAGCTTTGAAAAGTTTCAGGAAACATTCAAATGGCCGTGGCAACCTGGGAAACAGAGACGCAATTGATCGATCAGTAGGAAGAAAGTAGAGATGTGCCCCCCCCTCCCTCGTCAATGGTATAAGGAACTAGAATCTCCCCTCCTTTATATAAAATGTGTTTTAAGCAACAGCATTTCTCTGCTTTTGGAAAGGTTCATCTAGTGTTTATTTTGGCACTACACCAAAGGTGCTGGCAGATGCAGAAGCTCCTGAAATTGTTATATAGAGTATTTTTTCAACCCAACCACTATAATAATGAATCGATATATCCATTCCCAAAAACCTCCAAGAGAATCCAGTGTTATTTTCATGAAACCAAACAAGAAAGCATCGCAACTCCATGCAGGGCTCAATTTGAAGTACAAATCTTGGATAATTTTCTAATTTGTGTTTTACTTTCAATAGGACTTTCATTCAAGAACAAAAGACAGGTTTTGAACTTCAGGATAAGCCTATAACCAAGCTCAAGTTGATTGAATATAGTTGATAAGATGATAATTGGAAATTGATGTTATGGTAGTAGGTTCAGTACCCAGTTTGTTGGGTCTTGTGATTGAAGTTAACGACAAATCTCACGAGGGCAAGATGGGTATTGGGGTTACTTGGCTGCATAACTTAGTGTAAAAGTATGAAGGCAAAAGTAAACTTGAACTGGTTGATATTTTCCCTCTAACTCCAGGACCCTATGTGATAAGGTTTTTAAAGTGGTTGTAGGTTGTTTAAGTTATGATTTGGAATAATCTGGAGAGTTGGAACCTTTTTGTTGTTGATGAATTTGTTATTTATAAATTTGTTGAGTCCGAGGTTACGGTTAATACCGAGCTCGTTTAATCATTACTAATAATCGCCTCCAGGTGAGATAAAATCACATTTCAACCTGGATTAACAAAGTCCTGAAGTGACAATTCCCAGATTTTGACTTCATTTCATCACACATGGATACAATATGGTAGCTAGTATGAAATGGAGTTTTAGATTGGGTGCAAGCAACCGCAAAGGTATTTCCAGTAAGGTACTGTTACATGGAAGAACCCCACCAACTAGTTGGGAAAGTGACCGGCTCGGCTCGACTATTAAGAGCTAACAAATGTTTATGCAATAGAGAAAACTAGCAAGTGGAACTGTCAATGATAAGGCTTAGTAATAAAAATAATTGGTTAAAAAGGGGACATGGTTGAATTGAGGTCATGCATGAGATAGCCTCCCCAAGTTGGGGGTTTCTACAAAGAAGCCATAGTTTAATTGGCACCATTCCAAGACTGAAAAAACACCATGATACCACTCCGACTGACCGGCCAAAGAAGTAGGTGAATATAGATTATCAGTATTTTTGCCATTGCTAGAAAATTCAAGAAAGTTCCACAGTTTTTTTTTTTGCTGTTGCTGGTGGTGGTGGTGAGAGAGTATTGTAATAATTTTGTTTAATAAGCAGAAAAAGAAGAAGAAGAAGAAGTAGAGGAAGAAAATATTTCGTCTCGTGTTTTGTATGTTGGACGCCACAGTTTTTTTCAGTTAGAGAATAATTATAATTCATTGTGTGAAAGTGGAGACGTTGGGTACATCCGACCCGACCCCTTCCTGCCCAGTCCCTTCCATTCCTGCTTCCCCATTCATCCCCATGCATCCACACTAAAACGAACCCCCGAGTCTTGACTATGGCCGGACGCACACTAACAATGAATGCTCACCCGAAATCCGTTATTTTCTTTATAAAGTTTATTTTTATAACTAATGACATTTCCATTTCTGCTTCCACGACCATTTCGGTCGCCTCTGAGTTTCAACACCACCACAGTTTTCTATGCGCAAGATAAGGACTTGTGATCATTCTCCACCAACGCTGTTGTACGCTGCAATGATTGAACCATCCCCTGTATGCAGGGGGGGAGAGAGTGAGAGAGAAAGAGGAAGAGAAAGAGAATAGGACTAGTAGTTAAGAGCCACTGTAACGTATGCCATTAACCATACACTGGTTGTAAAGGAATAGTTTGCTAAATATAAACTAGACAGCGTATACCTTCTTCAGCCGTATCCTTATTGTATTGTTCGTATTCTGTCTCCCTCCATGTTTTTTTTCAAGATCGCCACCCAATAAGAACTCTTGGAACTAATCTCATAGTCTTCGGTACTTGACATTCAAAACGGTGGATGGGATATCTGACGACCCGAAGCGAAGGCATAATATTAGTAGAAGAAGTAGAAGTCGCAGCATGGAAGACAAGAAAAAAAAAGAAATGGTACAAGTTGCAGCCACACTTTTGCAATTAAAGAAAAAAAACTTCAACATCCACACTATTAATTGTCTTTGTTGACAATCAACCACAACAATTCACGTGGAATTTAACAAACGATTAACTAAGACTCATTTGATTAAAAAATATTCCTGTTATTTTTCATTATCAATCTATTCTCATCTGCAGCCTCTTCCTCCTCTTCCTCCTCTTCATCATTATATAAACCCCATCGATTTCCCGTCCTTATGTTGTTTTCAATTTTGATTACCACTATTCAAACAGGCATCATCACCATCATCAGCAGCAACATCAACAACATACAATGTCAGCCGAAACAGCAACAGTCTCCTTGTTAGGTCAAGGATCAGGTTATGGTATCTTAGTGGGTGTAGGTGCCTTGTTCGCCGGTGGTATGATCTTAACCACAAAACTCCTTTCTAAATATTTACATGAAAACAATAACAATACTGAAACTTTCTCAGTGGCTAATAGAAGTGTTGGAACTTTCCTTTCTGCTTCTGCTGTTTATTCTTCTTGGTCGTGGGCTACTGAATTATTATGGGTCAGTACTATGGTCTATTCCTATGGTATTCAAGCTTCTTATTACTATGGTGCTGGTTTAGCGGTTCAAATTGCCGTGATGTCGTTAATTGGTATTCACGCCAAGAAAAAGGTGCCAAATGCTCATACTTCTTTAGAAATCGTGGAATTGAGATATGGAAAATACAATCATATGTTATATTTATTCTTAGCTTTAGCTAACAATTTATTATCATGTTCTTCCATGATTTTGGGGGCTTCTGGTGCTATTTCTATCATTGCTGGTAACTTAAATATCGTCGCTTCTACGATGTTGATTCCATTTGGGGTCTTATTATATACCATTGTCGGTGGGTTAAAGGCAACTTTCTTGACTGATTTTGTTCACACATTAATCTTATTACTTGTATTATGTTATCTCAACACTGCCGTGTTATCTTCGGAACAAATTGGTGGGGTTGATGGATTATATGAATTATTAAGCAATTTCGATGGAAGATATATCGAAGGTAATTATGCCGGATCTGTGATGACTGGTAAATCTCAAGGTGCTTTATTCTTTGGTTTAATTTTAACTTGTGGTAACTTTGGTTTAACTGTGTTGGATTCATCATTTTGGCAAAAGACTTTCAGTGCCAGTCCAAGAGCTACTGTTCCCGCTTATTTAATCGCGGCATTCTTCATCTTTGCCAATGTTTGGCCATTGGGTTCTATCATTGGTGGTGCCTCGATTGTGTTGGAAAAGGACCCTTCATTCCCTACATATCCTCGTGCATTGACTACATTTGAAATTGAATCTGGTTTCGTTTTACCTTATGTATTAAAGGCTGTGTTGGGTAATGGTGGTGTTGGTGCTTTATTGTTAGTCATTTATCTTGCTGTCACCTCCACCGTTTCTGCCCAAATGGTTTCAGTGTCTTCTATCCTTTCTTTCGATATCTACAAGAAATACATCAATCCAAATGCTCAAAACAAATCAATGATTAAGGTTTCCCATTATGGTTGTGTCATCTTTGGTCTTGGTGCTTCTGCTTTCTGTGTTATGTTACATTACGTGGGGGTCAATATGACCTGGTATGGATACTTCTACCCCTTAATTATCTGTCCTGGTGTTATCCCATTAATTTTCACCATTACTTGGGATAGACAAACCCAGTTGGCAAGTTTCATTTCCCCAATCGTGGGTTTAGTTGCCGGTATCACTGTTTGGTTAACTACTGCCAAACATTATTATGGTGCCGTTACTATCGTCTCTACTGGTGGTCAATTACCAGCCTTATTCGGATCCTTGACTGCTTTGTTATTACCTGGTATTGTCAGTATCATCATCTCATTCATCTATCCTAGCAGGTTCGATTGGTCCACTTTACAACAAGCCGATTTATTAATTAAACAAGATGAAGCCAGCTCAACTACCAATTCTGACGATGAAGATATTTCAATTGAAAAATCAGATGATGTCAAAGAAATCTCAAAAGATGTCGATGTTCAAGTCTCAGTTGTCGGTGCAGCAAAGCCAGAAATCGACCAAGAATCACTCAAAAACACCCAAGATTTATCTCCAAAAGAGTTGGATTTCTGGATCAAGGTTGCTACTGCCGCTTCTGTTTTCATTTTATTGATCACTTGGGTATTATGGCCATTACCATTATACCGTGATGCACTCTTCACCAGAGCATATTTTAAGGGATATATTATTGTGGGTTTGATTTGGTTGTATGCTACTTTGATCGTGATTGGATTTGCTCCATTGGTGACCGGTAGACATTCAATGGCAAAGGTATTCAGAGGTGTTTATCATGATTATATAAAGAGAAATTAGATATTTCTCCTTCTCCTCCTACTTCTCCTTCTACTTCTCCTTTGTATAGACATTTAATGTATTATTTTAATTTGAAATACTTACTGTAGATCACAATTAACTTTCACCTCCACATATATCTCAACCCTCACTCAATAAGGAAAAACGTAAAAAAAAAAATTTTTTTTTTTAAAACAACCAATCCGTATCAGTACAAACTGAAGTTTACACCCACCACACAACCCGGATATGTTCAAAAGACTAATCAGAACAATGTCTACTTCCTCTTCAAAGCTAATTCAGTCAGAAACTCCAGGACCTATTGAGCAAGCCATCATCGCCAAAATCCAAGCAGAATTCCAACCGACTTATCTAAAGATTGTAAACGATTCAGCAAAGCATGCTCATCATGCTGGTCTTAGAGGAGCTGCAAATATAACCGAGTCTCATTTCAGATTGGAAGTCATAAGTGATGTATTCGCAGGTAAGACTTTACCCTCTAGACACAGGTTGATTTATAGTTGTTTAGATGATGAATTTAAAAATAAAGGATTACATGCGTTACAAATGAAGACTAAAACTGAAGCAGAGGTTAAAAAATAGCGATATATCAGCAGTAATATAACACAATTATTTATTATAAGGTTTTTATTTATATAATTATAGTATACAAGTAAACAAATCAAAAATTTCCCCCCAAAAAAAAATTATAAATTTCTAATATCCTAAGCACCATTCACCATGACAGTTTGCGGTTCGGGTTGGTAACCCTCCTCTTCGTCTCCACCTTCTTCTTCTTCTTCTTCTTCAAAGTTAGAATTGCTTTCTTGAACAGATGCATTCTTAGCCACTAATTCAACGATTCTTCTAATTGCAGGCAAGTTTAACCAAGCAGGCACATATGCTTCAACTCGGGAAAATGGTCTTAAATCAATAGTTCTAAATGGATCATTAAAATGTCCATCAGCATTCACCAATTCAAATAATTCTTCTGAATCAGTAGATTGCTTAACCCGATCAGCGACAATTTGCAATACATTTGGTGCAATTGGAGTTTCATAATCAGCAACAAGGTATTGTGATAATAATTTTTGAATTTGAATTGGCTTTAATGCATAACAGATTTCATAAATGATACCAATATCTTCTGGAGTATTCTTACGTAATTGTAATAACTTAGCAGCTTGTAATAAATGACTCAAGTATGCTGAACCTTCTTGAATTTCATGCCCTTTACACCATTCTTCTAATCGAGTAACATTATAATTCAATTGTAACCCACGCTTCCAACTCAAAAAGTTTCTTCTCATTAATAAATCATTGAAACATAATGCATCAACAAATCTTAACAATTCAATAATAACTTCATTCATAACCTTATGTTCAATGAAATATGATTTCATAGACCAATAGATAGAATTGAATATACTTAAAATGTCATCCATTTTATATTGAATACCAGCAGAAAACACTTTAGCGTAGAATGGAGAATTTTCAGCTGCCATGAAACCAGGTAAGGATTGTGACATAACTACAGCAGAAACAGCCTTCTTTTCCAAATCTTTTTCCATCTTCTTCATCCACATATTGTAAATGTTATAAGAAAGAGATTCAAAGTCTTCCTTCACAACTGCAACTAAAGTCAAATACTCTTTAAATTCATCTTCACTCATTTCATGAGATAATGTATCATTAGCAATAATGGTTTGTTGAGCATATGAAACAAATGAATATAATTCGTGAGTATTAGATAACCAAAAGGCTCCATTTGGAATAACTTCATCTTCCTTCAATTGATGAACAATTTGTTGAATGCAAGATAACACTTCACCCAAGAAATCTTCACTATCTTTGGTTAATCCCAATCTCCACATATCAGATAAAATGATGATTATTATTCTAGCTGGGAATAACACTTCCTTTCTAGTTAAATCGGCAGCAACACCGGCTGGTGGGATTCTTAATCCCTTTAATAACCCTTCAACAATTTCACGATGTAATCCTCTTGAATTTCTCAATAACGAAAATAATTCATCGTTAATATCATCAATATTAGCGTAATCGTCGTTTGATACAGCAATGACTGAAACTGGCCTATTGTTATTATCAAGAGAATTGGGACTGTTCCAGGCCAAAGCAGAACTATGACGCTTACTGGCATTTCTGATTTTGTGTCCGTTTTGAATGCTCCCATTTCTTTGTTTGGGTAATGGAACACCAGTGGTAGTTCCAACTTGTTGACGTAATTGGGCAATTTCAGATTTCAATTGTTCAATATGACTCTTCAAATCAACCTCAATAGTATCACGATTAACAAGATCATCCTTGGCCTTGTGTAATTCTTCAATTGTTCTTTGTACTTCTTGTTTCAAGCTTGCCTGTTCCTTGGATAATTCTTCAATCTTGAGTTGAGCAGAGGCATAATCATTCTTGATGGATTCTAATTCCTTATTTAAAGTAGCAATTTCTTGTTGATGTTCAGCATTCAGAGAATCATACTTTTCATTGAATTCAATTTCACGAGTCTTGAGAGATTCATGGACTTGACCTTGTTGTTCCATTAACAACTTCAAATTAGTAATTTCAGCAGCCAATTTCTTGTTTTCTTGAATCTTGGTAGTTAATTGTTGAGTTAAATCAATAACCGTGTTTTCCAATCTATAAGAAACTTCCTTCAATTTGTTAACTGACTTGGCTTCCACCTTCAATTGTTTCAATTCACGAATAGCATATTGTCTTCTGAAAGCAGATTGAACAACCACGGTAGCCTTCTTGACCTTCTGGAAATTGTATCTTTCTTGATAACCTCTCCAAGATGTTTGAATGACAGTAGCTGCTTTTTCCGTACGTAAGGTAAGGAAAGTTCTTCTTGTTTGAAATCCTCTGATTGCTTGTTGCAAAGCAATAACCGAGTGAAGGGTAGTTTGGTATTGTTTTCTTGCCAAATAGGCTCTAATTGAGGTTTGAATCAAAGTAGCAGCAACCCGTTCATATTCGGCCTTGACTCTCGTTCTTTCAATATGACCACGAACCAATGATTGTAATTTGATATGAGATGTACGAGCTTCAAGATATTGGTTTCTACAATAACGTCCACGCAAATGCTTTTGGATCATAACTGCAGATCTATACAATTTATCGGACCTTAATTTCTCAAAATGAGCCAACATACCAGCCTTGAAGAAAATCTTTGTCTCACCCAATTGATATTTAGCTTTATCTTCAATATTAGCATCCAAAATTTGGTTACATAATCCACCAACTGAGTCCTTGCTAGTTTCTCCGCCCATTATTTTAATCCATTCTCTAGACGAAAGTAAGATATGATATCTATCGGCAAATTCAACATAAGTCCACCTGGAAGGGAAACCAGCACAAGAAATTCTAATGGTTTCCAAAACACCACACGCACGTAATTGAGATAACACCATTAATGTATCAAATTCCCATGCTTTCTTTTGTTCATTGGGCTTAATACATCTAATATAATGAACATTGGTGGATGCAATAGTTTTCATTAATTCAATTAAAGAAGTCTTAAACATTGAACCTAAAGTTGGTTTTCTATTGACGGTTTTAGCTTTGGATTTTGTTTCCTGAGCTTTGGAAGTTTCCAACGCAGCGGCATTCTTATCAATAATTGCCAAGATATCTTGCAACAATGGATTGGATGAACTCTTCAAAACGTCTAAATGTCCTTCGTTAACGGTATCCCTATTCTTTTCAATAAAACCTTCAGTATCATAAGTAACTTCCAAGGCATAATGACTAACAATGAATTTAGTTTGTCCAAATCTTGGCTTCTTAAAGAACTTATTAGATGGTTCCTTGTCCAAATTATGATACATCTTTTCAGTCCATGATTCATCATTACCAGCAGGTAATCTAGATTCTTCGTCTAATAATGCTAATATACCTAGTCTGTTTTCAATAACGTCAATACAAGGTTGATTATCTACGAAATCAATAAATGACCATTGAATTTTCTCTCTAACGTATTCTTCTTGCTCCAATTTGAAAACATGCTGATTGAATTCTTGCTGTAATTTTTCATTGGCATAATTAATACAAAATTGTTCAAAGGAATTCTTTTCAAAATGTTCAAACCCATAAATATCCAAAACACCAATGAATGAATTAATCTTGGGAATGATTTCATCTGGACATAAGTCAGTATTGACGTAATCCACTAACCAATCAAACATAGCTGAATAAATATACTTTGCAAAAGAATCTCTGGCAACAAGAGCTTGTTTATGGTTCAAATTACTAATAATCTTTTCTGACCTGGTGGTGATTTGTTTCTTGGTACACCATTTAGCAAATGCCACTGGATCAATACCTAACAATTCACACGCTTTAACTAAACTTGGTTCATCGCTGGATAAATGAGCATCATTTTTGGTGGGGGCAATATTAATGTTACCAATGTGTAAAAGACCAGCCAAAATTTTGAAGATGTCAAATTGTTCAGAATCATCTATTCCAATTAAAGCCATGGCGTCCTTGGTGATTTGGAATTCTTCTGCATCGTCAACACCATTGATTTCTGGTTTACCACCTTGATTAGTATAGCTGAAATGTTCGGCACTGGTTAATCCTAATTTTTGTTTATCTTCGTCGTTCATACCCGCCAATATTTGATAGAAAATATGATAATTTCTTTCCAACTCGGGTTGGAACACCAATCTTGATCTTTCTAAAAGATAAGTTCTTATTCTGGCACCAATAATTGAAAGTTCCTTATCGAATAAGATTTCTAAATATTTACCAAAACGGGATGAATTATCATTTCTGGTTGTTTTAGCATTACCAAAAGCTTCCATGATTGGATTAGTTGCCAAAATTTGTTTTTCGACATCGGACATATCTGCTTTATGTTGACTAGTTTGAGGAGAATCTAAATCTTCTTCAACAGTGGCAAAATATCTCATGATATATTTAGCTGAAACTGTTTTACCAGCCCCGGATTCACCACTGACGACAATGGTTTGATTCTCTTCATTATCCTTCATGCATCTATAAGCATCTTCAGCAATGGCGAAAAGATGGGGATCTAATTCACCTCTTCTTTTTCCAGCATAAGCTTGGGCAATATCTTGGGAATATAATTGATCAACTCTTTGGAATGGATTAGTGGCAATTAAGACAATACCGGAATATGTATAAATACTTAATTGGGAATAACGCAATTTAATTGCTTGTAAAACTGCAGGTTCATTCAAATATGATAAACTGGTTAAATCTTCAGCAGCTTCCAAAATTGGAGGATTTCGTAATGGAGGTAATTTTGGGTTATCTTCAGATAAATTGTCAGTTTCGATGCTGAATATTTGAGATTCATCAGTTTCAGAAACAAATTCTATAATATGTTTGTTGCCATCTTGCCTGTTTGATTTGACTGTTGTTCCTATCCAACCATAGGTTGCATCAGGATACCAACAACGGGTTCCTACGTCAAATAACGATACCATGTGTGTGTTTGTGTTTGTGTTTGTGTTTGTGCTGGTGGGCTAAAAGTGTGTTGCGTGATCTGTATATGTCTCGTTTGGTATGGAGATTGGTTGATCTTTGGTTCAAAGGCCAAGTATACTTTTGGGTATAATGCAGTACTAGCAAGGTAATATAACTAACAGATAATCAACTATTACTGAAAAATCTGTGCCAGCACTTTATCTGGTTGTACTCGTGTGTTTTGAAAAGAAGAAAACCTTATCTCTCTCTTGTTTGAGATTTCTAAAGGAGATAGTTGTATGTTCTAGCGCGGGTGAGGGGTGTATGTTTCTCACTGTCTCTATAATGTACTGTAGCTATTTGGCTCCAGGGGGTGGTGGGGGAATTTTTGTGGTTAAAGAGGTGGTGATGGTGGTAGCAGTAGACGGCGGTGTAGGTGGTGGTTGTAAATAAAGGAAATGGTAAGAAAATCGAATCCGCTTTTTTTGTTGGCTGTAAAAGAAACAACCAAAAAAAAAAAAATTTTTTTTGATCTTCCAAAACAAAAATAACAAACAGTAAAAAATAAAAAATAAAAGACACGCATTAAACAAACTAATGTGTAACAAATCAGACGTAACCTGTATATTTTGTTACCAGGGTGGGAAAAAATATTCATGGTAAAGTTTAAATTTTGTAACGGTTGCCATTTGAGAACTTTGCAGGTTCTGTTCAACAAAATTGCATGTGTTACTTAAACGGCTAATGTTCGTAATGCCTTGGTGGTTGACTGGGCTTAACCTGTAAACACCTATCCAGTAACATCCTACCGTGTGCTTAATTTAGAAGTAGTGTGGGCGAAGCTAGCAATGTTAGATTTTTTTTTTTTTGTTCTTGATAGTATGCTATTGGGTTGGTGAGTGTGCGCTCTGATCCTTGATAAACCGCCTGGAAGGGTTATTGAAACCTAAAGCATGACTTTTATTGTAGGGAGAGGAGGTGAGAGGTTTTAGCATAGCAAATTCAGAACAAAGATTTAAAATTAGACGTGAACGCGTAACACATAAAAACTTTTGCGGGTTACGCTTTTGGGGTGTTTCTCGTTTTGCAGTTTAGGTTTGATTTGTTAGACGAAGAACAAATTATTGTCTCTGAGGTGTGTTAGTGTAGGACTTTGCATATTTCTGCAATGGCTGAGCATAATATGGTACAGAACATATTCGCTTCAGTCATAGATAGAATATGATACCCGCCTTTCTTCCTTCTTTCGTAGAAAGTAAATTTTCAGGGGGGGGAGGGGGAGAGGAAGGGTGGAGGTAGGTCAATATTCAATGTGTTTAATATGAGTTGTGTGTGAAAAAAATTAAACTGGCAATTATTATTTCAGATCAACATAAAATCTCGTTTCAATTACACATTGAGAATTATCACTTCCTAATTTGGATAAAATCCTATACGAAAAGAATCTAGATTGTCGTGAATGTGGATGATGGAGATCGAGTTGGGTAGAACGCCTTTACAATAATCATTATAATAGAAATGTCTCTATAGTTTCACTATATTGGTCTTCTTTTTCACGATAATTTCTCCCAAAAGTTCTAAAAATTAAACCTTGTTTTTGTGTAGTTACAACAATGGGTGTCAAAAATTGGACACTTTGATTTCTACATCCCACAACCATCGGGCGAAGGCAACATAACGAATGTCCAATTTCTATTACAGTATCCAAAAGCAACAAACTGTTCTTGTTCTTGTTCTTGTAGTAACCCTATCAACAATCAGAAGAGGGGCGGATCGATTTTTTTTTTCTTCCGATAATCACATCGGCGGTGTCAGGCAAATGAATAGCAACTTACTATGTGCCTATCCCCACATATAAAATCTCGGAAGAAAGTACCCACAATTGCGCAGCATATGTAATACTTTATACCCGTACTCGAATATCGTTCTCAAATAATAATACTCACAAAATAGCTTCGGAGTTTTTTTTTTTTTGATTAATGTAAAGGTGATAGTCCCTCCACCAACCGGTATGGTCAATTTATTACATATCGGCTACATTTATCCGCATTTAAAGTATTGTGATTGTTTAATCAAAATCCACTCATTTTTTCACAATAGGTAATTTGACAATCCTGTGGGGTAAAACTTTTAACATAAGAAAAATTCTTTCCATAGCAAGTGAGCCCCCACGTTTAGAGATATATATATATATATAAGCAATTACTAATCCTCCTTATCCAGTAGATTGCCAGACTGGTACCAATTACCTTGAACAACAATCAAAGATGGTACTTTCGTTAGCAGACGTGGCAAAGCACAATACAAGAAAAGATTGCTGGGTTATTATCCACGATAAAGCATATGACGTATCTGGGTTTGTCGATGAACATCCCGGTGGTTCGGCAATTATTTTGAAATATGCAGGGAAAGATGCCACCAAAGCATTCGATCCAGTACATCCCGGTGATACATTGATTAAATATTTAAAACCTGAATGTCATAAAGGTGAAGTTGAAAAGAAATCAAAGAAGAAAGTGGTTAAAGTTGCTCCAGCACCACTCCCATCTGCCACCGCCGTGGCTATTGCACCTACAACAACCCCTCGTCAAGTTGTTGACAAATATGACGTTGAATATGATGAACAAGATGATAAAGATCCACTCCCAATCTTTGCCGCCAGCTCTGAATCATCTACCGAAGCCACTACCCCATCAGCTACCCCATCAGCTACCCCATCAGCTACCCCATCAGCTACCCCACCAACAGTAAGCGAAGACGAATCAGAAGATGAAGATGAAGATGACGATGAAGAACCACCATCTAAGCAAGAACTTGAACGTCGCGTCAATGTTAAAAACAAACCAGATCTTTCTCAAATGTACAATCTTAATGATTTTGAATATGTTGCTCGTCATACTATGGAAAAGACTGCTTGGGCATATTATAGTTCTGCAGCTGATGATGAATTAACCCTCAGAAATAATCATCTAGGTTATCAACGTATCTATTTCAGACCTAGAATTATGGTTGATGTTACAAACATTGATTTGTCTACTACTATGTTAGGTACTAATGTTTCGCTGCCATTCTATATCACTGCTACTGCATTAGGTAAATTGGGACATCCGGACGGAGAGAAAGTATTCACTAGATCTGCTGGGAAACATGACATCATTCAAATGATCCCAACTTTAGCTTCGTGTTCCTTTGATGAAATCGTGGATGAAGCTACTGGGCAACAAACTCAATGGTTCCAATTATATGTGAATAGTGATCGAGAAATTTGTAAGCAAATCATTCAACATGCAGAAGATAGAGGGATGAAAGGGTTATTTATCACCGTAGATGCTCCACAGTTGGGTCGTCGTGAAAAGGACATGAGATCAAAACAAGTTGAAGACTTGAGTTATGTTCAAGGAGACGATGAAAAAGTGGATAGAAGTCAAGGTGCCGCGAGGGCAATTTCATCATTTATTGATACTGCTTTGAAATGGGAAGATTTGAAGTGGTTTAGATCAGTCACCAAGATGCCAATCATCTTAAAGGGGGTTCAACGTGTTGACGATGCCATCAAGGCTGCTGAATTGGGTTGTGAGGGTATTGTTTTAAGTAATCATGGTGGTCGTCAATTAGAGTTTTCTCCACCTCCAATTGAAGTGTTGATTGAATTAATGCCAATATTAAGACAAAAAGGACTTGCTGATAATTTTGAAGTGTATGTCGATGGTGGAGTTAGAAGAGCCACTGATATCCTTAAAGCAATCTGTTTGGGTGCCAAGGGGGTTGGTATTGGTAGACCTTTCCTTTATGCAATGTCGACTTATGGTGATGCTGGTGTCAATAAGGCAATTCAAATCTTGAAGGATGAAATGGTTATGAATATGAGGTTGTTGGGAGTGACATCTATTGATCAATTAGATGAATCTTTTGTTGATACTAGACATTATCAGAGTAGATCTGTTCCAGAAGATAAATTATTTTCAAATGTTTATGAACCAATGCCGCACCCAGCCTTCAAGAGTTCTAAATTGTAGTGTTACCACGTCTAGAGTGTTTTTTGTTTAGAAATACACACTATAGTTCATTTTAACCAAAAGAGGAAGAGTATCCTTTGTAGGTGTTTATGTTCTAGTAAATATGTCACTGGGGACTCTTAAATCCAAACCGATATAATCTCTTTGATTCATTAATTTTGCAACAAATGACCTAAAATCCGCTAAGGCATGACTTTTAAGAGTAATTACCAAAAAAGAAATAGAGCGAGAAATGCCTTACAAGGCAAAACTTGCGAGACAAGCATATATTACCGCCCAGCCCCTATATATCATCATAGTCAGGGTCTAGAGACCTTTTTTGCTTGTGATTTAACTTCGAAACCCCACTTTCCTATAGTGAGGAGCTCGATTCCCTGGTGGCTGAGTTTCAAGAGTGGTGTGTTTACTTGCTAATTAATTAATATTTATTTGTTCAACCAATCGTTTTAAGGTTAGAGCAGGGGACAGGTAGGTAATTTAAATACCTCATTGTAAATCATTTCGTCATAGTTTTTGCACCCAAACCTCAATACATTAAAAGCAAACTTTTTCAACTTCACACATTAAAATAAGAAATTTTTTTCTCTCTCTCTCACACTCTCTCTCTTTTCTTACTTTGTAAAAGTTGTCTCTCTTTTTCTGCTGTGTTTTTAGTGCGAATGTGTGTGTGCCGTGGAAGCCAAAAAAAAAAAAATAAAAAAAAAACCGAACAGAACAGAACAGCTAAAACATTACTAAATTATCACTGTAAAAATCCCTCAGGATTTATATAGAGTACCCTTAGGAAATCATTTTTATCAATTTTTTTTTTTAAATTTGAAAGTAGAGAAGACAATAGTATATCGTAGATGGAATAACATACGGTGACACAACAGAAACAAAGTATCATCATAATCATCAGTTGATTTTTTTATCATTGAAAACCCAAGATTAAAATATCTTCTGAACACATAAATCATTTGAAGTATAAAATTGACTTTTGACAGCCGTACCTTCAACATAGATTTAATTCCATCATTTCGGTCTACTAAGCGTCATCATCAACATTTCCAAACCCCAACCCCAGTAAGGAATAGCATCATCATCAACATCATCAACATCAACTACAATTATATACTCACCTACATCACCATCAACACTTTTACCCCCATTTACATTCCATTTTTTTTTGCTTCCTCCATACTAATTATCAAATCCAGCCGTTTTGCACGCTTTTTTGTAAAGGATACACGACCTTTTGACACAATTTTTTTTTTTTTTGTTTTGCTGCTTGGGAGTTCCTTTTTTTTTTCTTTATTTTCCTTTAGGATTGATTAGTTATTCAATACGAGAACCCCTCACCATCCAGCCATTATCTAACCCATACACACACACACACACAGACACAGACACAATAAAAAGCTTTGTACTATATACAATAAAAAAAACATAAACATATATTCCTATCTAACATGGTTCTAATTAATGGGGTCAAGTATGCATGCGAAAGATGCATACGAGGTCATAGAGTAACTACATGTACTCATACCGATCAGCCCTTGACGATGATCAAACCAAAGGGAAGACCAGCTACACAGTGCCAACATTGTCGAGATCAAAGAAAAGTTAAAAATTTACATACTGCTTGCACTTGCGGTAAGAAGGGAAAATCTCCAGGTACACATTTAGCGTCATGTTTATGTCATAAAAATGCCCATTGTACTTGTACCCATAAACCAACTACGGCAAAAGTTACCACAAGTAATGGGAATATTCATCATATGTCGGCATCAGAAAGAGCGAAAAAGAAATCACTAATAGATGCTGCAAATGCAGATATTAAGAAGAAGACAACAAGCGATATAAACTCATCCACCAAATCCCCTACTGTTTCATCACCAGGTAGTATAAGTTCTCAACAACCACAGCCACAACTGCAATTTTCGTCACCATATAGTTCGCTTTCTAATAACTTTGTGATTGAAGATATTGTAGTTCCATTTGATACAGGTAATGGACTATTTGATTTATTTTCCAGTTCTGCTGCGCCTTCTGATAGTGGGAATGCAACCGATTATGGAAGCGGATCCCAAGGGTCAACGCCTGCATCAAATATGAATAATGCTAGCTCAACAAACACAAACAGCAATAGTAACAACAACAACAGCAACATCAACAACATCAACAACACCAACAATAGCTACATCAACAACAACACCAACAACAACAACAACCCGATCCCCACATTATTTGATAACAACGAAGCAAATTTCCTTAATAATGCCAATAACAATTATTTCAGTGAAGATAGTGCCAATTATAATAGTGATAGTAACCAAACCAATAACGATAACAAAAATAATGCCCGTAACGATTTTAGTAATGATAAGCTGAACAATTCCGGTAAAATCAATCATTTAAGTTCTGCCGAAATTGATTTAGTCGATCATATGTTTCCTTTATTTCCATTAGTCGGAAGTCAAAGTTTTGATAACGATAACCAACCACTCCTGTCAATGTCTATCAAAGAGACAACAGGGAAACCTTCCCTGCTGTTGCAGAGAGTGAAAACAACCCAACAACCTAAACCTATAAGGCCTACTGTCAGCACGCTGACCAGTAATCCAATCGCACCGTCATCATCGGTGAACTCCGTCAATAGTTTCAATACCGCAAATACATCGAATTACACATCCTCCACACAATACCAAGGTTCAAAAGTAAAAAGACCTGAAAGTGTGTTATCAGTTACATCTAACTCATCGACAAGATCGTTTGATGCCATCGGTGCTGGATATCCAAACAATAGTTCATCATTTATAAATGCTAGTTTTCAAACAACAGGTGCATACCCTCCATCCAACCCATTCCATGATGCTGCACAACCTCATAGTGCAACTAGTGAGGAAAATCCACATTTGCATCATTTTGGAAGAACTGGATTGGGTTCGAGAGAGATTGGAACTCCATTGAGTAAAATTGAATCTGAATTATATACAGAGAGCTTTTTTGACGAAAACATCCTTGAAAATAATAATAATAATAATAATCATAATCAACCACAACAACTTTCTGCATCATCATCCATACCTAACTTTTATAGTGTTGGAGGTGACAATAATAATGCAGTTGCAAATGGATCAATGTCAGACTTGACTTATCCAACCCAAAATGGCTCTTTACCAGATTTGTCAGTAATTGATAAAAATCTTCCAAATCCATTAGAGTATGATATCTCATTATATCAAGATATGTTTAGTCCAAAAAGCCAATCGCAATTTTATCAACAACAACAACAACAACCACAACCTGAACTGAGTTATCAGGAATCACAACAGTCACAATTACAAAGTAATAGACAACAATAAAGGCCCACAGGCCACACAAAGAGAGAGGATTTTTAGGAGTTTGATGATAGAAGGCAAAAAAAAAAAAAGAATTTGCAATATATGAATGCTTTTATCTTCTATGATCGTGTTTTATTATATAACTTATTTATTATAATAGATTTTTTTTTTTCATGAAATCTCATGAGATTTGATTAAGAACTTTATATTATCTGGGGTGTAAGTCAGTAATGAGAAGAATGATTTGTCTTTCCTCTTGAGTATTAGAACCAGAGAGTTGCAATTTTGGCTGCAAAAAGGTTTTATACACCGGCATACAAGCTCAAAACCTATTTACTCTTTGGATTTTGGGTCGTCGATTTTTAAGTTTTGCAATCTGGTTATATTTGAATCTAAAGCAATGGCGTTTTCGCTAGTTATAATTTTCACTGTTTCCTTCTGTTTGTTATTAATGGAAATTGGTAGTTTATTTGACAGACCAGAGTCATAAAGGTAATGCGATAAGATTTCATCAGGTATTTCCAAGATCGATTTTGATTCGATATCTTGAAGACGACATAACCTAATCATGTATTCCAATAATGAAAGAGATGAATTCTTGATTTGCGAAGTTGTAGTTTTAGATGTCACCTTCTTGTCGCTATCTTTGTCACCACCTTCCTCCTCCTCCTCCTCATCATCATCATCTTCTTCTTCATCTTCAAACTCCCCACTATTTAATTCTCCCAATGCTATCCATTCCTCACTGTCATTCTCTACCAATTTGATTATCAATACAGGCGAGTTTCTTCCTTCTAAACGCAATAGTTCCCCAGAGGCTGCGAAAAACATACTCTCAGCCAAGCTTAGCTCATAAGTTTTCTTCTGGGGTTTCTCCTCTTCTTCATCATGATATCTGCCGTCATTGAAATCTTCCAAAATCTCCAAACTATAATTAAACTCTTTATCATGTGGTATTATTTTAACCAGGCATCTGGCAAATGTTTCTTTCCAACTTATACAACTCAATTCATCTATATCTCCATTAATATATTTCAATCTACTTGGGTTATAGAATATTGAATACATTACAAGATCAAATGCGGGACCAATCGTTTCATCATTGCTATGATTTATATAATTTGCAGCTTGCAAGAGTCTACCTGGGGATAAACTCCTTGTATTGAATTCTACACTAAAATTCTGAGTAGCCAATGCAAGATTAAGGATGGGGACTGCATCATTAATCTCACTCAATAATGATTTCATATATTGTTCAACTTTCTTAATCGATTCTGGCTCATTTTTATTCGTCAATTGAGAAATGATCTTATTTACTCTTTCGTCAAATTCATCAATTTGGGAGTGTAAGTCATCAACAAGCTCAATAGTAGATCCAAGAACAGTATTACCCCTAGCACTTGCTAATTTTATTAGATCGATTGCATTGGAAAGGATGTTTATCTTAATCTTTAAATTCTGCCTTTGTTGTTCAATGCGATGTTTTGCCAGCTCGGGTATTTGTGAAAGGAAACTACTAATGGTTTTGATTGCATAACCAGATGCTAACGATATTCCAGATCGGATGGCAAATGATACTGCTTGATTGCTTGCCTTGGATATGATTTGTTCCATAATAGAGGGGAGGGGTGTGTTTGTGTGTGTGGGTAGGGGGTGTGTGTGTGCGTGCGTGTGTGTGTTTGACAATCTTCGTAAAAACGGAGTTGCGATTCCAAAATCGATGTTTTTATCTTGCTTACAAATTTTAGTACGCGTTGTTTTTATTTTCATAGAACTTCATCTCAAGGGTACGCAAACAGCAACAACCATAGATACTATAGTTTGGACTACTTATAATCAACAAGAGAACGATGGCAGTTAGGAAACCATTAACAGAATTTGCAACGCCACTTGGTTCAGGGGCGGGGGTTCCGAAAGATAAACGTCCACCACGCGTCACTGATTCTGCTGTTAGATTAGCCAAACCATTCAAAGTTCCCTTCGCTGGTCGCTCAAACACATTCAAGGGGGCAATGGCGTCCATAAGAGGTCGCCCGATTCGTGCTGCCAGAACAAAAATTACTAATTATGTGGAAGGGGTCACTACAGAACCCCAGGATTATTCAGTTGATGAAGATGGCCAAGTTATCCAACAAAAGAGATTTGGTGTATTATTACCGCGATCAATGCTTAACAATGAATCAATGAATACTGGCGAAAAACTAAGAAGATCATTTACCGTTCCATTCAAGAAAGATAATGTGAAACGAGAAGAATTTCAACGAGGTCCACCTCCTCCATTAGGAACAAAAGTAAGGCCAATATTACCACCTCGAGCGCTCCATGACCCTATGAGCGAGTTTGCTATTGTGTTATACGACCCTACCGTTGATATTATCCCCAAGATTGAAGAGTTGGAGCCAAAAGGAGAAGGAGAAGAAGAAGAAGACAAAGATGTGGTGAAATCGCCTACTCCGGAAGAACAGGAAGAACGCCCAGTTAAAAGAAGAAGAGTACATAAGTCGTTGGCAGAGATATTAGGAATTGTAACTAACCCAGGTGATGCCCTTGCTAAATTCCCCGATGTGCCTGTTGTTATTGATCCCAAATTGGCCAAGATTCTTCGACCACATCAAATTGCAGGGGTACAATTCTTGTACAGATGTACCGCGGGCTTAATTGACCCAAGAGCAAAAGGTTGTATTATGGCAGATGAAATGGGGTTAGGTAAAACATTACAATGTCTTGCTCTCATGTGGACATTACTTCGTCAAAGTCCTCGTGGAAAGAGAACTATTGAAAAATGTATCATTGTTTGCCCTTCTTCATTAGTTCGTAATTGGGCTAATGAAATTGTCAAGTGGCTCGGAGAAGGTGCTTTAACCCCGTTGGCCGTTGATGGTAAATCGACAAAGTCCAGTGATTTAGGGTTGGCATTGCAACAATGGTCTACCGCATCGGGAAGAAATGTGGTTCGACCTGTATTAATTATTTCTTACGAAACATTGAGAAGAAATGTTGACAAGTTGGCAGGAACAGAAGTGGGACTAATGCTAGCTGACGAAGGTCATCGTTTAAAGAATGGTGATTCCTTAACATTCACCGCTTTGAATTCATTAAAGTGTGAAAGAAGGGTTATTTTATCGGGTACTCCGATTCAGAATGATCTTTCCGAGTATTTTTCATTATTAAACTTTGCCAATCCAGGATATTTGGGAACAAGAAATGATTTCCGGCGTAATTTTGAAAATATAATTCTAAGAGGTAGAGATGCGGATGCCACCGATAAAGAAAGAGAAAAGAGTGATGCCAAGTTAACCGAGTTGTCCCAGTTAGTTTCCAAGTTCATTATCAGAAGAACCAACGATATCTTGTCTAAATACCTTCCAGTTAAATATGAATACGTCTTATTTACAGGATTATCGCCTATGCAAAAATCTTTGTATGATCATTTTATTACCTCTCCAGAAATTAAAAAGCTACTTAGAGGGGTGGGATCACAACCATTGAAAGCGATTGGGATGCTTAAGAAGCTTTGTAATCATCCAAATTTATTATCTCTCCCCGATGATATTGATGGGTGTGAACATTTGATACCGGAAGATTATTGTTCGGCAATTGACCAAGGAGGACGTAACCGAGAACTTCAAAGTTGGTTTAGTGGAAAGTTTATGATCTTGGAGAGATTTTTACACAAGATAAACACCGAAACTAATGACAAGATTGTCTTAATTTCCAATTATACTCAAACCTTGGATTTAATTGAGAAAATGTGTCGCCACAAAAAGTATGGTGCCCTTAGATTAGATGGTACAATGAATATAAATAAACGTCAGAAGTTAGTCGACAGATTCAATAACCCCGAAGGGAAAGAGTTCATATTCTTATTATCATCTAAAGCTGGTGGTTGCGGAATCAATCTTATTGGGGCAAATAGATTAGTTCTTATTGATCCAGATTGGAACCCTGCCCTGGATCAACAAGCGCTTGCTAGAGTGTGGAGAGATGGTCAAAAGAAGGATTGTTTTATCTATAGATTTATAAGTACTGGTACAATTGAGGAGAAGATTTTCCAAAGACAATCGATGAAATTATCATTGTCAAGTTGTGTGGTAGATGAGAAGGAAGACGTCGAAAGATTGTTCAGTGCCGATAATTTGCGTCAGCTATTCCAATACCAGCCAGATACCATATGTGATACCCATGATACCTATCATTGTAAACGATGTTCCAAAGAAAAGGGACAATTTATTAAATCACCAGCCATGCTTTATGGGGATGCCACGACTTGGAATCATTTGTCCCATAATGCGTTGGCTAGCAACGAAGATTCTTTGATTGCCAATGAATCTGAATTCAATGATATTTCATTTGCGTTTCAGTATATATCACATTAGCCTATAGTATAGAAAAATACAGTTGTATATTTTAAATTGATCTGTAGTAGCAGCAAATATTAATCAAGGGTAGAAGTACCCGTGGTTGCGGAGTTGTTCCTTTGGCCGCCACATGCCATATGGAGAATATTCAACCCACCCATTATTCCAATTCTTCTTTAATGTGTTTATAATGACGGGGTTTAGAGTACTTCATGCAACCCTCCCATCAACAACAATAGGTTCAGGGGGGGTGAGGGGGAGGGGGGGCAATTATAATACATAAACAAAAAAACACACACATATACCATACTACCACAATGAGGGTACATGTTGCCGAGTTGATTTTTGCTTGTTTTGCTCCCTCCACCAAGGTTCCCACCAACTCCGCATTAGTAATTTTCCGGGGAGAAAAATAACTCCAATCAAGGCCGTAGCAAAGGTAATTGACCTTTCAGAAGTATAAATATATATATATATAGAGAGAGAGCGAGAGACTCTAGAGACCATACCTTATTTTCAACACTCATCACTCCTTACAAGAATCAACCTCGACTAAACCATGTCTCAAGAACAACAAACTTATCCAACCAACCCAATAATCGTCGTGGGCGGGGGTTTAGCGGGTCTTTCTGCCGCTCACCAAGCCTACATCCGTGGTGCTAATGTTGTCCTTCTTGACAAACAAGGATTCTTATCTGGAAATAGTGGAAAAGCTACCTCGGGTATTAATGGTGCATTAACACGTACCCAAGTGAACCTCAAGATCCCAGACTCGGTTGAACAATTTTATAATGATACTCTCAAAGCAGCTAAAGATCGTGCCAATCCTGACTTGATTAAGGTTTTAACCTATAATTCTGCTGATGCTATTCATTGGTTACAAGAAGTATTCGGGTTGGATTTGAGTGTGGTTTCGAGGTTGGGTGGTCAGTCACAACCAAGGACTCATAGAGGCCATGATTCGAAGTTCCCCGGAATGGCTATCACCTATAAGCTATTAGAAACCCTCGAAGATTTGCATGAAACGGAACCAAATCGAATTCAAATCTTGAAGAATAGCCAAGTTATAGATTTGGTTATTGATGAACATGATGCTGCAAAAGTGTTAGGTGTTAAGTACAAGAACCTCCAAGATAAGTCCAAACATGAAATTAGAGGTCCAGTAATTATGTCCACTGGTGGATATGCTGCTGATTTCACCAAGAATAGTTTATTGAGGACATACCGTCCTGATATCATTGATCTTCCTTCCACCAATGGAAATCATGCTACTGGTGATGGCCAAAAGATCATTATGAAGAACCACGGTGTTGGTATTGATTTAGACAAAGTACAGGTTCACCCTACTGGTTTGATTGATTACAATGATAAAGATGTGGTTATGGGGAAGAAATCTCCTAGATTTTTGTTCTTGGGTGCGGAAGCATTAAGAGGTGAAGGTGGGATAATGCTTAATGCTAAAGGTGAAAGATTTGTCGACGAGTTAGGTACCAGAGATTGGGTTTCCGGTGAGATGGAAAAGCAATTTAAAGCTGGTAATGGACCAATCAGATTGATTTTGAATGAAGCTAGTGAAGAAAATTTGGAATTCCATATCAAGCATTACACTCAAAGAAATTTAATGAGAACTGTTTCTGGTGCGGAATTAGCTCAAGAATTGGGATGTACTGAGGATAAACTTAGAGGCCAATTGGATAGTTATAATCGCGCCGCCAGGGGTGAGATTACTGATCCATATGACAAAAAATATTTTCCTGCTACTCCATTCAATTATCTTCCAGATGCTAAATATCATGTGGCATTCGTTACTCGTGTCTTGCATTTTACGATGGGAGGTGTGAAGATTAATGATCAATCACAAGTTGTGCGTGAGGATGGGAAACCATTTCAAGGTTTATATGCGGCTGGTGAAGTCGCTGGTGGTGTACATGGTCACAATAGATTAGGAGGGTCTTCGTTATTGGCATGTGTGGTTTATGGGAGATTAGCTGCAGATCAGGCCTCAAGTTATTCATTGCAGAAATTTAGTTCTTCTGATATCTCCAAGTCAGAAGTAGATCAATCGGCTTCAAAGAGATTAAATATGATCAGTGTACATATTGATCCTGAAAGTGGTAGGATAATTATTGATACCAAAGCTTCGGGGTCAGGTGACGAGGTACCTCCAACTCCAACCCCTACTCCAGCGAGTTATTCATCAAGTGGAGCTGCTGCTGCTGCTTCTTCTTCTTCCAATGAAGTCAAATCCACCACCTCGCCAGCCAAATCCACCACCTCACCAGCCAAAGCTTTCACCATTCCAGACCGCGAGTTCACCATGGAAGAAATTGCAAAACACAACAAGGAGGATGATTGTTGGTGTGTAGTTAAAAATGTTGTGCTTGATTTGACTCCCTTCTTAGCTAATCATCCGGGTGGTATGGAATCAATTGTGAATTTCGCAGGTAGAGATGCCACTGAAAGCTATTCAATGTTGCACGAGGATAATTTCATACCTAAATATGTTAGTAACTGTGTTTTAGGTAGGGTTAAAGGGACTGTACCTGCCTTGAACTTATAAGTGTTTTGTATAATTTAATTTATATAACACCACCGTCAATATTTTTTGGCGTAGTGTTAGGCCTTGAGTTGATTTTCGTATACGCGTTTCCTACTTCCACAAACTGTTGTAGCTCTC
>JAJMHC010000180.1:0-10405 GCA_030582855.1 Hemisphaericaspora lyxosophila
CTTAGTTGATCAGTAGTCGAAGTAATTTCTTGCTAGGAAAAAAAAAATTTTTTTTTTCCACTGAAAGGCGGGCAGTAGAAGTTCTTGTTGTTTCTTGGGGGAGGGGGGTTCGGTCTTATCTCTCTCACTCTCTCTCGTTTGGGACCATCGCCCAGCAGCCCAAGTTATTTTCGATATGCTATCTTTTTATGATTGTGCGACAAGAAATTGTATTTTGTGCTGATTTCTGCTTTTCGGGGTTTCCGAAAATGTATGGCCAATGACGCTGGGAGAGGTGGGTGAGGGTGGGTATTTCAACTGTTTAAGCTAATCAAGACTAATAAGGTTTTTGAAAGACTCACATTATCCAAGAAGAAATTTACAACCTTCAAGCCCTTCAAAGTTTTAGTAATTTCCAATTAGGGTGTTACTAATAGTTGATCTGGCGTCTACCTGCCAACACCTGCTTCTGTTCAATATAAATCCACTTCCAGAAATTGTAAATAGTTGGATCTTTTCGCCTCGCTTCGAAACCATTGTCTCAGATGACGACAGAATAAGGTAGGTGCTCCACTACGGGTTACTTCTCTTGTGTTACTTCTCTTGTGTTACTTACTATGGATGGGGAGTTTTGGATTGAAAGTAGCCATCAACCTACCCCCCCCTGAATCTTGAAAACAACCTCCAACTAAACCAAGAGCTGCAGTTGCAGAAGAGGTTGGAGAGAGTATAAGATTTCTCCAACATCGATCAGAAATAAACAAAATCCACCAATATCAACTGGTATTTTTATTTTCCAGTTGAATAGTAGATAGTACATTATTTCCTCTCTCGAATTATGGAAAACAAAAAAGTCCGTCAAGTATATACTATGTTTAAAACCCTGGGGTAGAAATGGAAGCTGTACACTCAGTTAAGCTGCCAAAGTAAACAAATTTCTTGGCGTTGGTTAATTGAGCATATCGTTTCAAGCGCAGGGCATTGCACCAAGTCAGAACTTAATGCCTCGAGGAATTATTCATTACAAATAAAATAATAGATTGTGGAATAAATGAATGGAGATATTCGTGTCAGAAAATGTCGTGCGCGTCGCACCAACACCATATTAGTAAAAACAACCTTACTTACAAATACAATCAACAAAGGCAAAAATTCATGTATTTACATATACATAGCTATAAAAATATATTGTACCAAACCTTAGTAAGTCACACTTATAAATACATTTCATCTTTTTTCATATCTCAAATAAAATTACAAAAAACAGGGTAACTCTGTTACCCAGTGTGTGCGTCTCATTCAACAACCACCAGTTTGTTCACGATGAGCTTCGATGGTATCACCATCTTCTAATTCCAATTCATCTGGAGTATTGTGTGCGTAGACTCTAGTACCGTCGATCAAGAATCTCAAACTGGACATATCTTTACCTTGTCTCTTACAGAATGCATCCATTAATCTTTTCATAGGAGTTGACCTCTTGATCTTGAAGAAAATTTCAGCGGTCCCATCAGAGACTTTTAAATTGATATGAGTGTTATCTGGCTTTTCTTCCTTTGGAGCTTCAGAATGCTGCTGTTCAGTATCGGACATGGTGATGTGATGCTATGTAAGTTCGATGAAATATCAGGGGGGGGGGCGAAACACCATATGTTATAGTTGTTGCACGCTCTCTTTTTTGATTTTTCGGTCTGGTGCAAAGCGTTTACTCAAAAGAAACTTGGCAAGGGCACGACCGATATTTTTTTTTTTTTTTTGGCTGCCAAATATTAATCCACTGTATTCAGTACCATGGGGGAACAATCAGGTAATGCTGTCACAACAAGGCACGGCTGCTGGTACTTACAGGTAGGTAATTGAAGTATGACCTAGTTAGTTTCAAAAGAGTAATAGAAATTACCACAAGTGTTCTTCTTTCAAATAATTTTTTTTCTTTCGAAAATCAAATTTGTTTCAAGATTGTGTCAACTGTAGATCTCTCTGAAAC
Source organism: Hemisphaericaspora lyxosophila (assembly GCA_030582855.1). Taxonomy (NCBI): domain Eukaryota; kingdom Fungi; phylum Ascomycota; class Pichiomycetes; order Serinales; family Debaryomycetaceae; genus Hemisphaericaspora; species Hemisphaericaspora lyxosophila. Next base: position 1,967 of record JAJMHC010000180.1, read on the forward strand.
ATCATCGATGAGTTATACTAAACCACCTATTTAATAAGAGAAACAAGCGTTCCCCTTTGTTAATAATTACCCCTAGACAAACCGCTAGTAACAAATTAACAAAAAAAAAACCACAAACCATTTAACGATTCATAATAATTGCATTTCATGACAAGAAATTACCTTAACCTATACGAAACACTATCCCAGGTATACTTAAACAAATACGGAGTATTCCTACTCCTTATACTAGTAAAGCTCATCATCTTGAAGAATTCCTTAATATCCAATATATCAAAAAACGCCGTCGATGTATCAGTATGTGACGATGATGAGCTCCAACCAATGTTAGACACATTTCATAAACTAATCATCGAGGGCATGAACAGAATCCAATACTCAGGTATAACATCTATTGTACTCATAGTGAAAGTCATCAAACACTTGTTATTATTCTATATTGAAATATTTTTAGGAACTTATTTATGTCTCCTTAATGCTATAATGAAGGGCAGTACCAAGTTAGCATTAGACACAGGAGAGACAGTCATTCGTACCGTAAACGTTACGGTAGTTGAAGCTGTTACCGAAATAGACGAGGGGTTGAAAGGATTATCCCACCTATTAAATGATTTCAGTAGAGGTTTCATTGGAATCAAATCCATCTTCAATGGAAAGCAAGTTGATGCTTCAGAATATGAAGATAAGATACATATATCATTAGGAAGGTTAAAAGACAAGATGATGATTCCCGGTGATGTACTTACCAAGATTGATGAGGTAAGAAATACAGATTTTGCCGCTATTTCACAAATTGATAAAGGTAGTCAAACTTTGCTTGCAAAACCATTCGATCTAGTGGCCAAAGAGTTAACCAAGATAAAGGATAGTGCAAATTGGAATAAAGGGGTTAAACCTGTTGATCCCTTGCAAGCTCGTGAGATCTGTCTCGAGAACGTTGCCAGGGCCATTCATGTTCAAGAAGCATTGATCAAAGTCATCAGATATACCAGCAGAGTTTTAATCATATTAATAATTGTCGGGATGATAGGGAGTGCTTTGGTATTTCTTTGGATTGAGTATCGAAAGTGGAGAAGAATGGACTCGTTCATAAATGAACGGGAAGTTTCACAAAGAATTGGTTTTCGCAACCAATGGAACCTTTATCGTGATCCATTTCTATACGTTTCTGTGAAGAAAATTGGATTGTCATTGAATAACAAAGTCATTTGGATGTGGAGTTATCTAAGCACTAGATTTGCCACAAATGTTCTCTTCTTCGGTATGATGGGTTTAGTTGCTGTTGCTGTTCAATATATCCTTATTAATTCTGCCCAAAAATCCATAAATAATAGAATTGACAACATACAACTCAACAACATGAATAGTGCAACCAATAATGTTACTCAAGTGTATATCAAAAATATGAATGATTACATGTCACAAACCGAAGTCAACCTAAACAAACAATTGTTTGGCCATATTAAATCAACTTCTACAACGGTACATAAGCATCTAGTTGATTTCTTAGAGAAGTTGAACCTGACAGTAAATATGATATTTGGCAAGACACCGTTTAAAGGACCAATCGAAACAGTTGTATACTGTACCCTTGGAAGAAAATTAGAAAAGGTAGAAAAAGGTTTAGATTGGATAAATAAAAATTTGTATGTCAAATTCCCCCAGATTACTCCAGAAATTCAACAAAATATAAAACAATTAAAATTTACCAAAACAGGGAATATACTAAAAAAATTAAATGATATCATTGCAGTGTATGAGAAATCACTATATTTGGAACTATATCTAAGTTTGGCATTGATTGGATTGTGGGTTTTACAAGTGCTTATTGGAAGTCTTATTTTATTATCTAGAGAATATTACTTCAACCTGGATGATGTCATCGATATGCCAATAGGCAACCCTCAACCCTTGACACCAGCAGAGAAGGAAACATACGGATACCCGTTACTGAACCATAGAGACAAACTAGATTTAGATGCATATAGTCCACGTGGAGATCAATTTCGACTATCAAGTATCTACTCTAGAGACTACACATGAACTTAGATCATAAACTTTCATCTTTTATTATACAATAACTAATATTTATGAGTAGAACTTTCTTAATATACATCAATTACTTCTTGATAGGAGCAGGCTTCTTCCAATAGTATTGCTTATGAGTCTTTCTACAAGATCTCAACCCACCATGACCTTTCATATTTGCCACCAAGATCTGTCTGTTTTTATCTTCATCTTGGTCAGCACTATAGTAATATTCCTCTTCCAATGGTTTACCCGCAGCATCTTTACCTTGTCGACAAATAACTCCAATACAGGGGATGTTATGTAATATCATTCTCATTTGATCAATTGACAATTTGGATGTGACAACAGATATGGTATTCAAGAATGATGCTGGGGTAGAACTCAAACGGGAGAATGCAAGGTGGTTTATGAGTATATTATTGATTTCGGAAATATTTGCAAGTTCAGCTACCGATTCTTGGGTTACCACTGAAGAATTTTCTTCGACAGTTTCCTTCTTCTTATTCTTCTTCTTTGGCTTTGGAATTGGTTCTTCAGATTGCGCCTTTCTCTTAATAGGAAGAATATTTGCTTTATCAGAAAGTACCAATCTAGGTGAGGTGGTAGTTGAACGCTTGGCTGGAGCATCATCATCTTTATGATCTTGGAAGACCTTGAAGGAAGTTCTGGACGCAGTTATAGGTTTTGGATGATGCATTGGGGTTGATTCACCCGACGGAATCAGGATCGAAGAAGTGACAAGTATATTTTCCTTACTTGGAGTTTCTTCCATTTCACTTGACATACTTAAGCTTGGCTTTGGTTTCATGGGGGTATCGGGCAATTGGCTCACCACTGATCTACTCACCGGAGTGTTTTCAAGTAACACCGGTGCTTCTTCATCAGTTAATTCTTCATCAGCATCTTCAGGGTTTAATAAAATCACTTGCTTGGAAATCTCCAACATAACGTTATGGAACTTAGGCATAGTTAGCGTTTCATGTTGTCTAATATAAAATTCAGTAGTGGAACCATCTAATTTTATCGATCTATTTTCGATAGGTACCAAGCTTTTATCTAACAAAGTATCTGTTTTGTTTTCCATAATGATAAAATCATCTGCCGAACTAGTAGCAAAGACCAAACAAGGGCGCGGAATACAAATAGCAACACCATTTGCTCCAATGCAAGTAAGGATAATTTGTTCAGAACTATAACTAATCTTCAAGTGTACACGAGAAATACGCGCATCCTTTGGATTGAGTGCAAACTCACAACTACGTGATGATCTTCCAATACTGAAATGTGATTTATCATGCAATAATGGAATGCGGACGACTTCATTATCAGGATTTAAGACATTGAAATCGGAATTAATACTGATACTTGGTTTTTCAAATTTAAACACATCAGAGTTGGTTTCGACCGGAGCTCTACTAGGTGAGGAAGAACGGAAAAGGGCTGACGATGGGTTGGGGGTTGGATAATTATCTTCTCTTCCTGATCTAAATCCGAATTTATCATTTTTGACATCCTTCTTAAACGAGAATGGGTCTTGGTTTTCTTTATCATACCCATCATGGATTAACGGTGATGAGGGTGGGAATTGATAGTGTGTATCGGACATCTTGGTTGATGAATTGAAGTTGTGATGACTGCTTGGTCTTTGATTATTGTTTTTTTTTGGTTTTTTTTTTATTTAATCAAAACTTTACAGGCAAGTCAATTACCAAACCAGTTTCGAATGGATAGAATAGCGTGTTTGTTTATGTTATTGTTTTTTTTTTTGGAAATTGTTGCATTCACCGCGTCTTACCCGTGCACCCTCCTACCCAAGAATTAGGTTTATAACCCTAAGAATGAGTTATTGCACGTGACAAATAATTTTAAATTTTTGTTTGTCTCGTTGAAAAAAATGAGAGATGCTTACCTAATACAATGTTTGCATAGTAAATCTCACCTCCTGCATAGTGAAACTTGCTAACGGCACGACCTTTTTTTTTTTTGTTTTCTGTTTGGCGCTAACAACAAGTTTGTTACCCTACTCTCTCTCTCAACTTGTGTAAACAGCTTTTCCCATAGTGAAAATTTTAAACAAAAGAAAAAATTTCATAGGAAGAACCTTTCAACATCTTTTTAACTTTAGATAATAACTATTAGCAAATATGAGTAGTATGTGAAGATATCCCTTATAGCAGCATTAGATCGTTAATGCTGAATACAAATACAACGTTTCAAACTGCCGTGTGGTCATGCATATCAACTGAATTTATCGGGATATAAAAAAAATAGTCCCAGTCACCTAGAACCAAGAGCATCATCAAATCAAACCAGATGGCGGCAATGCATCAGCTAAAGAAATACACTAAAATACCCAACTACGAAACATCTACCACCAATTATTAATGAACTGAATAGTGAAAATTCATATATTTAAGGGGGCGTGAGATGACCACCAACATAAGTGCAAAAATTGAAACTTTGTAGAAATATAAATCAAGACCTATATACTAACACCCTTTATAGAAGGTACTCCATCTTTAGGTAAACGTCACAACAAGTCCCACACTTTATGTAACAGATGTGGTCAACGTTCATTCCACGTCCAAAAGAAGACCTGTGCTTCTTGTGGTTACCCAGCTGCTAAAATGAGATCTCACAACTGGGCTTTAAAGGCTAAGAGAAGAAGAACTACCGGTACCGGTAGAATGGCTTACTTAAAGCACGTTTCCAGAAGATTCAAGAATGGTTTCCAAACTGGTGTCGCCAAGCCACAAACCGCTTAAATTAAGTAAATTAAAAGTCAAAATATAGTGCCAATAATGCATCCAAAATTTTTAACAGGGAGGTTTTAACCTTGAAAGGTTTTGTTCATATACATAAAGAATTGGTTGTTTTAATTATTTAATTTTTTGTTATGGAAGTTTACGTATACACCAACAAATACACAATTGTATCATAATGTGAAAACTATAAAAGAAATCGTAGTCATTTATCTATTTACCTATCTAATTCAGTCAACAAGCTCCATTTCATCGAAGTTTGTTTCTGCATCTTCGTCATTGACATTAAAATACAAATTGTCTGCTTCTTCATGAGTAACGTAGTTATTCAATATTTCTCTAGACAACTCGACCGTTTCTGCATCATAAGGGAACTCTAGCCCATTTGCGAAATCACCTTCTAAATCGGCAATTAGCTTCCCATCGAAATCAATAGGAGTTATATGATTAAGTTCCCTTGCGATATCCTCACACCAGGGATTGAAAAGCGGTTCTTTGAAATAGCCCTTCTTACGGACTTGTAGCAAGAGCTTGTGAGCATCTAAGGAAAGAGAATCAGAACCGAAAGCAATCCTCAGTAATACAACGAACAATTCGTACATAGTTTCTTGAAAGATCAATATCGTCAAATCTCTCACTTCTTGAATCAAATAGTCAATCAACCTGACCATAGTAGAAACAATTCTGATTCGCAAATAAATATATTTGGATCTGGGGGCCCTTGTGATATACGTTTGCTCAAAGCCAATAATACGAATGATTGATTTGAAATGTTCTTTATTTTGCAAGAAGTCGATATTTTGCTTTGTTATTACTAGTGATTCCAATAATTCAGCTACTCTCACCCGAAGGTTGAGCAAGTGGAATTCATGGTTACTCTTGAATTGAAATTGCAGGTGGTGTTTATCGGTTAAATTCTGTAATTCAAAGGGCACTGGCAGAGGGACCACCACAAGATAATTGTTCAAAAAGTCATGGTCAATAGGAACCATCGACTCGATCTTCATATAATCGATGTTATTACCAATCATTCTATTCAACCCGTAGAACATAAATTCATCCCTTAGAGGAATCTCGATTATGAAGACCTTCAATAATGAATCGATGATAATTTTGTTGTTATCTTCATCATTAAACCCGAATGTTTCCTCTGAAACTGAAGCAGACAACATCTCCACAATATTAAATATGGAATTTATTTGCGCCGTATTCTTGAATCTCTCAGGATTGTTAGGAAGAAACAACTGAAACAACTCTAAGGGAAAGAGGTACCAAATTGACCTGATTGACTCAGAGTCATGGGTTGATGTCAAGACCACCAACATTTCAATAACATCCAAACAACATATAAACATGAACTTTTCGAGGACCATTACTTGATAAGGAACATCATGATAATTCACCAAATCGTCTTCATCCAAATTGGAACTTACCAAGTATGATAGCTTTTGTGCTAATTTCCAGGATTTTTGCAATAACTGGGTAATCAAATCAATGGAGATAGCAGCAGGGCGGAAACTGATTGAACAATGGACCAAAGAAAGTAAAAAAGGAATCAGAAGGATTGATTTCTTCTCAAGTAGAAACTCTATCAACTCCATGGTAGCCAAGGTGAATTCTTGGATTAATTGATCTAGTCGAAGATTCTTTCGTAGCAGGAGGAACTCCACTATAGATGAAGATAATGTTGCTCGTTTCAGCAACTGAAGGGTCTGTGTATGAATATCAAAATCAACACATATCTTATTCAAATAATCCAACAAAGTACGCTTACTTCCTGGTATGCAATGATTCCAAAGCTGGTCTGTGAGCAAGGCGGAATCGTTGGGGATCTTTATGATTTTCTGTACAGGCCTGCCAAAATCTACTAAAGACGACGGGGCAATTGGTTGGGGTATTTCGGTTTGAGATACTTGGCTATTGGAAGTTGTTTCAATGGTAGTCTCTTCCTCTTTACTAGGTAACTCCGCATCGTTGGTGGTTTTTCGTTTCTTATGGGTGTATGAAGTTGCCAACAATTCGTTACTGAGGAATTTCTTTTCATCCTCTAACTTTTGAACCGCATACTTCAAAGCACTTGCCTGTTCATCGTTACTTCTTTTCAAGGACGCGTATGAATCTTTGAATTGTTGGATTTCATCTTGCTTTTGCTGCTGAACTTGTTGCAATTGGGCACGCAAGATAGCGATCTCACCATCTGCACGAAACAATTTGGCTTGAACTTCTTTGTCGAAGAGATTATTATCCAGTACCTCAGTACCTCTTGGAAGTATTGGAGCTTGTGTCGGTATTACCTCATTATCACGAATATCAGCTTTGCCTTGAATTAACGCCTGAAGCAATTCATCGTCGTCATCATCAAAATCACTTCCAGAGCTTGACATTATATATAAAGACACTATAATATTCTATCATAATACGAAGGCCGCTAGTCTTCAAATGCCAAAGAGATAAATGACAACAACCAAATTCAAACCTAGTGATTTCAACAATTGTTTTGATATCAAAATCCGGCATATAGCACGGGCAAAAGTGGTCGGGAACACCATTGGAAAAAAAAAAAAAATTTGTATTCAACAATCCCATCGCCTAAAATACATACATAAACTGGGTAGGATAAGACCATAGGCATATTACTAAACATAAATAGATAAACAAGCATGTCAGAGAACGGAAACAACAAAACCACACAGGAGAATAAGCAGGCCAACCAAACTCCAGCTGTTGCTGCATCTCTTGTCCCAGTTCAACCTAGTCCCCTCAGCTCTCGTGATAAGACAACCAAAAGATTAATAGTGGTGTTGTCTCAAGCATGTTTAGAGACTCATAAATTAAACAGTGGTGGACCAGGCGGTGACAGATTTGCTTTATTAAACTGTGATGATCACCAAGGTTTATTAAGAAAGATGGGTAGAGATATTGCAGAAGCCAGACCAGATATAACTCATCAATGTTTATTAACATTATTGGATTCACCAATTAATAAGGCGGGAAAATTACAAGTATATATCCAAACAGCAAGAGGTGTTTTAATAGAAGTGAATCCAAGTGTTAGAATCCCAAGAACTTTCAAGAGATTTTCTGGTTTAATGGTTCAATTATTGCACAAGTTGAGTATCCGTTCCGAAAACTCAAAAGAAGTCTTATTGAAAGTTATTAAAAACCCAATTACTGACCATTTACCTGGTAAATGTCGTAAGATCACCTTATCATTTGATGCAGAAGTCAAGAGAGTTCAAGATTATGTTTCAACATTAGACGACGATGAGAGTATATGTGTTTTCGTTGGTGCCATGGCAAGAGGTAAGGATAACTTTGCCGATGAATTTGTTGATGAAAAAATCGGTCTTTCCGACTATGCATTATCTGCTTCAGTTGCATGTTCTAAATTCTGCCACGGTTGTGAAGATGTTTGGGGTATCTACTAAGCACTTATACCCTTTTAAGCAAATTAATACTTCATTTCTCGTATAGTTAGTTGGGAATAGCTCCAAAGACCTCGTTTGTTATATATTTAAAAATTCTGTACAAATAGAAGATACTGATAGAAACATTCCATTCTAGAATTTTGTTTAGTTTTGCGCATGCATAACAATTTGTTTCTTTTTTTCTTTTTTTTTTTTTTTGTATTTTTTTTTTTTCAGTC
>JAJMHC010000180.1:10425-35021 GCA_030582855.1 Hemisphaericaspora lyxosophila
TTTTTTTTTTTTTTTTTTTTTTTGCAGCTCAAACGGAATCATCGAATCAACACTATCTACAACTATTGCATTCATCTAGCTGGAAAAGAGATGTCTAATATACTCCAAGCAAGTGCGGTTCGTGGGTTGACGAAATCGATTACCATTGGTACTGCTGTGTTAGAACAGTTCAATCTCCAAGACATATTAGACGTTAACTTCTCCAGTGCCACAATTGTTCCTTTGACCAAATACCCAACTCCCTATTTCATTCGTCAAGACAGAAAGGACAAACAGAGATCGATTAGAGTATTTAATGGAAAGGGTCAACAGGTGTTCTCCTTTGAAAGATTATCATCGTTAAATCCAGTTTGGAGAATGCTAACTTTCCCACAAAGAGAAGAGGTCTGCACAGTGAAGATTGGGTTGACATCGAGAACGGTTGACTTTCACACCAAAGAAGAATTAGGTCATAGAACTGTCTTTTTTGATTGGGGAACAAGCGGAAGACATAGATCCTTTTACCTCAATGATGGATTCAAATATTCATGGTCTTCTTCAACAAAATGCTTAGAAAAAGTGGCTAACCCAAAAGGTGGAATCGAAGAAAAACGTACTAGAGTGGCCAAAGTGAAACTAATGAGACAATTCAAGATTGATTTTGAAGTATTGGTTGACGAGGAAAAAATCCCACCCGAAGTTGCCTTATCTACATCCTTTATTTCCATGTTCACTCAGTGGGGAACGGGCAACTTTACCGATACAATTGGACCAACTTTTGTGTCAAAAAAGTCAACCAATGAAGCTCCCGCACAGCCACCACACGAAGAACAACAACAACAACAAAAGCAGCAGCAGCAGCAGATTACACTTGTGTTTGAACATGGGGAAAACTCAAACCTCCAAGTGGTTCCAGAATAGATAAATGCCAATACAAATGTTTTACACTTTTATTAAATAACAAATTAAAAAATAATATACAGTCAACGAAAAATATCTATACATCCAATACACCCTCCTTCTGTAAAACTTTCTCTATTTCTCCAAACAAAGTATCGGTAGTGGACTTGGACCCCTTGACCCTTGTGCAAATGATCTCTGATTTTTGATTCATCTCTCTGGAGTTAATCTTTATCCTAAATCTACAACTTTTTAATTCGAATGAATTGTGTTTGGAAATCGTACCCGTGATGTTATACGCAACCTGGTCATTACGTAAATCCTTCAATCCAAAATTAGACCACGAATTCAATAACGCAAATAAAGCAGTAGACATCTCTTGTTTTGGCAAGATAGTGTTGAATCTCTTCACTTCATTTTCAAGTGGAGCAGAACTGGATGACGAAAACCACCGGAAGAAAGATCCCTTTGGTTTCTCCTCCACTGGCGATGGAGTGGAACGATCTATAGCTGAGTTTTCTATGGTCTTCTTTGAACCCCAGGATAATTTTCTGAAGAATGATGGTTTTCTCTTTTGATCTTGAGGATAGTTGGTCTTGTCTTCTAATGGCTTCTTTGTTGGCGGGATAGTATCAGTTTTATTCTTTTGGTCACGAACTTTAGGGTATGCAATTGATTCATCCCCCTTTGTATATGCCTTCAAATCAGTAACAAAGTCTTCATGACCTGGCAACATTGACTTGACATTATTTTTATGACCATTAGCCGAAGTACCATTAGCTAAACCATCGATAGAAGATTTCGTAGACTTGCCTTCCGGTAATTTGATCTTATCGAATACATCACTAACTTCTTCTTCTTCTTCTTCAGTCGTGTCCATTGAGAGCATAGACTTATGCTTTCTGTGATGAATATCATCACCCTTACTGATAAAAGTTTCGTCATAATCTTGTTCATCAGTAGGCAAATCAGGAAGTTTGGAAACTGGTCGAGACCCAGTTGGCCTAGTATACTTTCTAGTGGTAGCAACAGAAGCTCTCTTGTCAGAAGCATCATAATACGAGAATCTTTTGTTTGCTAAATGTTCTTCAAAATCAATCACCGACCCTCTATCAATATCCTCAAACAAATCATCGGCATCATCTTCAAACAATCCAGCTTTATTTAACCTATCTGCAAAACTGGTCTTCAAATTTACATTTCCCATACCATTATAATCTTCATCATTTCCATCTGGAGAATTAAGGAAAGAACCCAAGTCATGATACGACTGTTTGGTTGAATACATAGACAAAACAGATAATCTCTTGTTTGAGTTTGTGAAATTTCTTGACTTTCTCGTGACATTTGGAATCTTAACATTACTGATCATTGTCTTTGGACCAGCTTCAGATTTGGATAATCTCTTACCCTTCAAATCATACTGCGAATTCAATAATTCAGATTTGCGGATTTCAGACATATATTCATCAGTCAAATCACCATTATCAACCTTAGGGGATGCTATATGATAACTAGCCAAAGAGTGTCTCTTTGTTTTGTCAAAACCATCTTTCTCATCCATAACAGAAATCATTGATTCTCGGTTAATCTTGTTACGAGGAACAGTTGAATTTCTATTAGGCTTATTCTTTGGATGTTGTTGAAGATGACCATCTCTCCATTCTTGCTCTAATGCATCCTTTGCCTTTTCCAATTCTTCATTTTCATAAGCTTGCCATAATGGATCCAACTTGGAAACTGGCCTTCTCTTGGTGAAAAGTGGAGGTCTTCTCTGGGTTGGCTGAGTTACTGTTCTTCTCTTTAACTTTTCAAGATCTTCAAAAGTAAATTTGTCTTTGTTTTGATCACCTTCAGATAATGACCTGAGAGCATTAAGATTCTTCGATTGTCTTTTAGGTTGAGAAAGTTCAGGTTGATGTAAATTCTGCTCACTATTATTAACTTCTTCCGAAATGGCATTATCTTCTTTAATCCAAATACTAAGTTTTCGAGAACTTAACAAGGAACGTCTCAGTTGTCTCTTTCTCTTCTTTTCCAATTCTTTACGCGCTTTCAATTCAGCTTCGTGTTTCTTTCTTTCAATTTCCATCAATCTTTCATACTCTTTGGCTTCTTTTTCTTCAGGGTCAACCAAATTTTCATCATCTTCATCATACTCCTCCTCATTGAAAATCTTGTCACACAAAGCAGCAAAGGTAGCCGATGTTCTCTTGGTCTGTTTATCCATATATTGCCAGTCATCATCACCAGATATTTTTGCATAAGTAGATAATAATTTCATAGTGATTGAGTTTCTCTTGAGACCAGTTGCCATCGACACTCTTATTGATTTACGTTTAGACATATTTTTCTTAGCAGCCATGGAAGAACGCTTATTGGGAATTTTAGCAGATTGTAATAAGTCAGCCGTTGGTTGGGCTGGTTTAATTTCTGGAACGTCAGCTAATTCTTGGGGTTGATGGTATGAATCCTTGGAAGGTAAGGAAGGGGGAATTGAATAATAGCTCTGTGCCTGGACGATTTCATTATAAAGATTTCTGGGAACTGCATTGGCAGTGCCAGTGGTTTGCTTTTCTGAAGAATGTTGAAGCGGAGATTTGCTTGGAGATTGATTGAATACTGAAGATCTCTTGCGGGGTGATTTACGAGGGGACTTGTAGGGTGAGCTCTGGGCTGATGGTGGACCATGGGAAACACGATTTATTACTGAATTCCTATTATTTCCAGCGTTCTTATATTGGAATGAGGTGGGCCTTGAAGCGACAATCTGACTAGTCCTTTTGGATTTTCTGGGAGTCATATTAGCTGAACCACTACGTGGAATCTTACTACTAAAACTGGTTGACTTTTTGGGGCTGGAATCCTCTTGATTATGTTTATACCTCATTAATAATGCATAAAATGTCTTTTCGGGGTTAGGTCCAGCTTTCAATAAACAATCAACGATTTCATGCTCTGGACGATCGTGCCATAATATTGACAAGTTGGATAATATCTGTTTATCTATATTCTTAACTGAACCCAACGATTTGTGAGCAGTTGCAGGGTGAGGTAAGGATCTCTCACTAATTAAATCTTCATTAGGAATTGGGTATTTTGTTAACAATGGATGTTTCAAGATCTTTTCAGATGGAATTCTCTTGCCTGGATCAGCAGTTAACATTCTTGCAATCAAATCTTGGGCTTCAGGAGAGAGTTCATTTGGCATTTCAAATTTACCAGCTTGAACCTTCAATAATAAGTTTCTAATGTTTTCATCATCAAAAGGCAATCTCCCAGTTAACAACGCGAATAAGATGACCCCACATGACCAGACATCAGAGCCAGCACCATGGTATTTTAACCCACTAACAATTTCTGGAGCGGCATAATGGGGAGATCCACATGAGGTTTCCAATAATTTCCCATTGCTTTCTAAAGCAGCCATACCAAAATCGGCCAACTTGACGTTTAATTGTGAATCTAATAATAAGTTCTCTGGTTTCAAATCTCTGTGACAAATACCCAATGCATGACAGTATGCTGTACCCAATATTATTTGACGGAAATATTTAATTGCTTCGACCTCTTGTAATGGACCTCTTTCCACTAATAAATCAAACAATTCACCCCCTTCAACATATTCCAATACGAGATAAAGAGCTTTAGAAGTTTCCCAGACATCATATAATCTGAGAACATTGGGATGGTTTAATAATTTCATGATAATAATTTCTCTTTCAATTCCATAAGGTAACCCATCGGTACGCTGTTCCGGTTCATTATTTGGTAAATCTTGGTCATAGTGTAATGCTGATTTTGATACCACCTTAACAGCAGCCTTTTGACCTGTTGTTTGATGAGTTGCCAACAATACTCTACCAGTTGCCCCTCTTCCTAAAGTTTTTCCTAGCTTCCAGGGCCCAATCTTTTGAGGGTGATTATGACGGGCACTGGATTCAATTGAAGTTATTGACGCTTGCCTTGAATGTGATGACATTATCTATATGGTAATACGGCTGGGCACGCGTGTTGTTGAATTAAAAGAATGGAATAATTTGTTCTTGTTGTGGTTTGTTTTCGACTAAACCCACTGATTATCTGTGAATGCCTGCTTTTGCAAATCTGCTCTTAGTTGGCAATAAATCACTAGAATCTCAAAACAATTTTCTATAAAAGGAAAAGAAAGAGTAAACAGACCTAGCGAAAAAGACCAAAAAAAAAAAAAACGGAGAGTGAAAAGGGAATTGAAAGTGGTTTTATGATACACCTTTGTTGAAATCAAAGAAAATTTTAATTTGTTTCTGTTTTAAGATAAAATTTTTTTCGGTAAAATAAAAACAACAAAAAAAAAAAAAAAACTGACGGGGGCAATTGCTGACACGCGTGTTAAATTGTCAATTAGAGAAAAACACGCGTAAAAAGTAAACACTCCTTAAATCATGTGACCAATTATACCCCATTAGGAAAATGATTACTTCCCAGAAGAAGAAGAAGAAGAAGAAGAACATACCCACCCGTTTTTCTTTATGGAAGTCATTTACGAATATTTTTTTTTGGCATGAGAATGCCTCTTTCAGACTTGTAATCGATAGCCACATTGTAGAAATTGAACTCATTGAAACACATTGAGTGAATCGTACCCTGTGACAATAAAAGCACCACCGAGCAGCAGCCCTACGAAAGGTTTCACTTGAATCTCTATTTCCCACCGTGGAATAATCCACAAGAGTTTTGCGAAATTTAGACGATTGCATATAAACTTTAACCCCGACCGTCTCGTCTGTCTATATGTGACAATGTACTAAATTCGTGCTATATTTTCACTTACAACTGGCTTAGTTTCCACGTCAAAACGCAGGCAAAAAAAAATAAAACAAAAAAACAAAAAGCCAGGCTTATTGATACACTTGGCACTGGCGCAAAACCAAAGTAGGACTATTCGACTACCTTGTTGGCACCGCCAAGAGAAAGGGTCAAGCCTCGGAATTTTCTCTTCGGAGGAGAATGCTTTCAATCCCATCAGTACTTCTATTGGTATATCAAAGCAACTACTCTATCCTCTCTCGTAGTGGTGGCTTCCACTGGAGATTACAAAAGGTTTTTGGGGTTTGCACTAATTGAAAAATGAGGAGAAACTACTTGGGTTTGGCCATTGCTGAGAAAGTTGAATTAAAATTTAATTCAACTTGGCCGTCATAAAAGGAAAAGAAAACAAAGCATCCGCCATAGAATATGTTTGCGCTACATCAGTTCATAATCCCAGAACAAAAATAGTAGAACTATACTTCAAGTTATCCATGTTTATATCACCTGCTACAATCCCGCCATAACAAGCCCAGCTCTTTATTAATTTCATATCTATGTAATGATACGCCCTGTATATACCTCTATAAACCCATTTCTGTCAAAAGTTCCAATTGTTTAGTCAAATCGTTATCAGCAACTTTGTTCTTTTGTTTGATCTCTTGATCAATTTTGAGGTCCTCGTTTATCTTTTTTGCATCTAACACTTTGACAGGTTCCTTCTTGGTATCGGTCTCTCCTAATAACTTGGTGATTTCATCGAACTCCGATAAATTTGAATTCAATTTCTGTATTTTCACTTTCGTGGACTTTGATTGTGACTTTTTGGTAGATTTTGACTTTGTATTTGATGATGAAGATTTGGAAACTTTGTTCTTATTGTTGTTTATCTTCCCTTGCTTAGGTTTGCTAACCATCTTGTGTTTGTGATGTCTCTGATTCTAGTTATAGGTAGGTAGGGGGAGATGGGTAGCTTGATGAAGAAGCTCATCATGGAGAGTTTTTTTTTTTTTTTTTTGCCGGTTCCAATCGAAGAAAATCGTAGAAAAGAAAAATTCTTTATCTCATCGCAAACTACTACTACTACTACTACTACTACTATTTCAATAACTATTAGAACAAAGCATACATATTCAACATGCCTTCTACTCACAATCGTGATAAACCATGGGATACCGCCGATATAGATAAATGGGCTATGGAAGAGTTCAAACCTGAACACAACGCTTCAGGTCAACATTTCACTGAAGAATCATCGTTTATGACCCTCTTCCCCAAATATAGAGAACAATATCTTCGTCAAATATGGAGTGATGTCACTAAAGCTCTTGATAAGCATTTTCTTAAATGTGAATTAGATTTAGTCGAAGGTTCTATGTCGGTTAAGACTACCACAAAAACATTCGATCCTGCTATGATTATCAAGGCTCGAGATTTGATTAAATTATTAGCTAGATCGGTACCTTTCCCACAAGCTGTTAAGATCTTACAAGATGATATTGCCTGTGATGTTATTAAGATTGGTAATTTTGTGAATAACAAAGATAGATTCATCAAGAGAAGACAGAGATTGGTTGGACCAAATGGTAACACTCTTAAAGCATTAGAATTGTTAACCAAATGTTATATCTTGGTTCAAGGTAATACTGTTAGTGCAATGGGACCTTGGAAAGGGTTAAAAGAAGTGAGAAGAGTCGTTGAGGATTGCATGAGAAATGTTCATCCTATTTACTATATTAAGGAATTAATGATTAAACAAGAATTAATGAATAAACCAGAGTTAGCAGAAGAAGATTGGTCAAGGTTCTTACCTTCATTCAAGAAACGTAATGTTGCTCGTAAGAAGAGTAAGAAGGCTCATAGAGAAAAGCGAGTCTACACTCCATTCCCACCTGCTCAACAACCTAGAAAGATTGATTTACAAATTGAGAGTGGTGAGTATTTCTTGGGTAAGAAAGAGCGTGAGTTAAAGAAATTGCAAGAGAAGAGAGACAAACAAGAAGAAGTTAGTGAAACCAAGAAGCAGGAAAGGGCAAAGGATTACGTTGCTCCTGTAGAAGAACAATATGAAAACAAGTTGTTGAAGAAGGACAAGAAGGACAAGAAGGACAAGAAGGAGAAGAAGGACAAGAAGGACAAGAAGGAGAAGAAAGAGAAGAAAGAGAAGAAAGAAAACAAGAGGTCAAAGGAAGAAACTGGCGATGATGGGGAATCTCACAAACGTAAAAAATCCAAGCATTTAAACTAGTACATAAATAAACTAAATAGCTTCTTCATAATTAATTGTATAATGTTTCACAAGATGTTTATGAATTTACCCAGAGCAGGTAGAGCCAAAGGATTATTTTCTAGTTAGTATCATTTGGTCGGTAGTATATTAATGTTGTAGTATCTAATGCACTCAAACATAAACACTAACAACGGTCGCTAAGAATAAGTGCTCTCACAAAAACCCTGGTGGCGATGTTTTCAGGCATTCACTTTCCTATTTGGGAAGGTCTGGGATGTTGTGTCTCACTTACTCGCGACAAACTTGTTTTTTTTTTGTTTACCTTTTCCTGCATAGGCCATAAAAAAAATTTTGAGCAGTGATTGGAAAGTACACAATACAAGCTGAACCATTGTCAAGCCTCGCAAGATCTATACTAAACCCAGCTAATAGCATCTAGGTAGTTTGCACTCGAGTCAATTCACCCCACTCACTCTACACCATATAGAGTTAAGCATCCATATTTGGAGATGCCAGCCAGTCTACTGCAGATCCTTGCTTATGCCCAGGAGGTGGAGCATAGGTCGGAAATACTCATTAATAAATCACTAGAGTTGAATCAATTAACCAACCATATATCCACATTGTATAACGAAATATCCGATTATGATGATGAGATTGATGAAATTCGAGATTTAATAACATTGAACTATCAATGCATGAATGAAATCACAAATTTGCACGAGAAATCCTTTTATTTAGAAAACAACATAGACACTAACGATCCCATTACGAACCAAACATCATTTGAGCATTTAGCTGAAGAGTATTTGCACCTTGTAGAGAAACTAACTCCCAATGACCATTACTCATACATACATAAGCAAGACAGTCACGATGCTAGCATCGATGAAATTGACTTGGAATCTGAAGACGAAGATGTGGACATATTCGAGTGTAAAGAACATGACCCATTTTCATCACCGGCAATACAACCACCAGATCTTAAAAAGATGGTGTCAATATCCAACTTGAAGTTGAAGCCAATGCGTTGTTCCTCCTCGGAAGCTAACATATCCAAGAAGAAATCTCGATACCGTTTGTCAGGAATCTACAACATTAACCCAATTGCATACGAAGAATCAACAGTTGTTTCATCTACCGCTAGTGAACGCTCGATGATGACTCCTTCCAGAATACTAAGTGGAGGGGCTCACTCACTTGACACCATTATATCCTCAAATATAATGCATGATGATAAACTCGAAGAAAGCGACATAGATGACATGGATACAATATCCTCGACGCCTCCTTCAGTCCTTGAACCATCATTCAAAACCCGTGCCAGATCTAATTCTGTACCTACAGTAGGAAGCAAATGTTTATCAGACTCTGAAATCTTAAAAGAGTTTGATAGCGAAGATGACGTGTTGAGATTTAACCGGTTAAAGCATTTCATAAGCGTCAGTCACTTGCATATAAAGAATGACGAAAGCAATGAGCATTCAGAATTACTGTTTGATGACGTATACGAGCGTTCTCCTACCCCGAGATCAAGACCCGGGCATGACGATTTTGATTTCGAAATGATATCCGTTTGTTCCGATCTTTCCTATTATTCTCCAGATAAACAAGAGAACCGTGAAGTGGTGGGAGAAGATTTTGATGATTTCAGCAAATTCCTTAGAGCTTCGAGAATTGATCTAAACAATAACATAGAAGAAGCATTCCCGCACTTGATCAGAAGGCCAACTCGTGAGCTGGTAGAACCTGCTCCTCGAATCAAAACAGTTTTTAAATTCCATAACCCGATTGACAGTATTCATTTGGGAACTTCCCATATTGCCTCACCTACGTTAGGCAAGATTCTAGTTCAACAACAAGCATCAGACAACCCATCTTCTTCAAGTAAAGAAGACCCAAAGAAGATCTTAAATGATGTTATATTGGCATCTGCACTATCATCATCCCAATCAGAGGGCAATACCCCATCACTATTTACATCACTAGCCAACTATTCACCCAAAAAGATAAGAGCGATGTCAATATCATCCAGTAAACCAACGGCTTCCAAATCATTAACGGATAGTTTCTTAGAACTCGTCAAACCCACGAAACCCACAACACCACCAACCCCTGAGAAATTGAAAGATCTCAGGCGGAAACAAGCACGTCATAAAAACAATCCAATCCTGATCCCCAGTGATTCCCAAATCAAGCGAATGCCAGCTAGACCAGCTCGTAACGATGGTGCATTTTCTAAATTGACTATTGGCCCCAACCAAACCAGAATCATGAACCATGGTGATTCGTCGGTTTTCCGGAAGCCAATAGTCAAATCATATAACGAACAAGCCTTACGAGAAGCATTGGCTGCTAGTTTATTAGACTAGATTTTCACCCTTGGTTAACACTCATGACTCAAGGGAAATTACCATTAACTAGACCGACAGTTTTATTGCATGGATTCAATCCTATCGTACACTTTAAGCTATAGATTTTTATTTGACTAATATACATTTATTTGACTAATATACACTTTTGGATCATTCGAAACCAGAGCTGTTGAACAATCCTTTATTTTTATGTTTTGAGTTATCAATACTCCTTTCAATATTCTTTTCTTTCAAACTCTTCACTTTCTTTTGAGCATTACCTTTGGCTAAGTAACTAATAGATGCCTTCGATCCCGAAACCACTTTATACTGTTTACTAATTGTGACACCCGAGAAGTGTTGTTTACCGTCCTTGATGGAAATACCCTGTTGTTCCTGGAAGGATTTAAAGGATTTCACAATTGATGGTTTCTTAAATACTGGCATGAATTCTGTATCCTCTTCATCCACATCAGTATCTTCCAAATCCCTCTTTTTGGCATTTTCTATATCAAGATCAACAGCTGGGCTTTCTGGCCGACTGCCACTTGTCAAGTTACTTATGGACCTTGATTTCAATGCTTGAATATCTTCAATTATTTCCTCATCAGAACCAAATCCGTGTTGGATTTTGGAAATATGTTGTAAACGCTCGTATTCATAATCGTCATTGTTACCATTAAGGAATGATAACTGTTTTTGCACAAATGATTCCTCAATGTTGATGGTCTTTTTCACTGGTGCGCCTTTGTCTAAGGAATCTTCATCTTCATTTTGTTCTTTGCCTGTACTTTTGTGGAAGGGAATCTCAGCCACGGGTTCTTCCTCGCTTTCACTATCTATTCGAATCACCGACTCTGTACCTTGAATAGAAGCGAAGAACGCCTTGGATCTTTCATTCTTACTTAATGATTGTAATTTCTTGTTTTGCATTAATCGTTCTTGTTGTTCATACAACTTTTGTTTCCTATAAGCTGCCAACAACTGGTCTTCTTCATCACTTAATTCGATATCAAATCCATTAGTTCCAGCAGAAAGTTTCATCAACCTATGATTCTTAACATCATCCAATAATTTTTCCAATTCTTTTTGATCTTTAATGTGATATTCTTCCATGAACTTCTTTCTAATTTCATCACTCTTCAAATCAATGCCAAGATTGTTATCGATCATTTTTTCATCTTCAGAATTAGCAACATCGGAAACTTCCCCATCTGCACCTCCAATACCTTTCCATTCATCTTCGGATTCTTCTGCTTCTCCTTGAAGAACATTGTTAAGACCCTTACGGTCAAGATCCTTACGACGCTTGCGAAGTTTCAATTCACGTTTCCTAATCTTTTGTTCATATTGTTGAATACGTTGTTGTATGACTTCCGGGTCATCTTCGTCTTCATCTATCTGGTCGTCTTCATTATCTGCAATCAACTTATTACTTCGGATTAACTTACGGCCTCTCTTGACGTCAGCTGGGGTGATTATATCATCTTCATCTTCATCTTCATCTTCATCTTCGTCATCGTTAAATAAAGAAACAAGTTTTTGCGCGGTTGTGTTCAACAGAGCTTGAGTAGCAGAATCTTTTTGAGTCATTGAATCAGCTTGAGTAGATGCGTCAACTTGAGTTTGAGTTTCGACCAAAGAAAGGTCTTTGAAGACAGGTACCGATTTCTTAACAAGGCTTGACTTATCTTGAGTATTCTGACTACTAGCATAGAATGATTCTTCCTTGATTCGAGGTTGCAAATTCTGGAAAAGGGGACGATTTTCTTGAACATTGAATGAAATTTGATTATTGTCATCGTTAACTTCCTGGATAGGATGTCTGTCTGTAGTGACATAGTCTTCGTCATAACGGATACGATCTTCATCATCCCCACCAAACATATAACTGTCATCACTTCTAGGGGCGGGTTCGATTACTTTTTCTTTCCCTTGTTCTTTTTCTTGTTCTTCTTCTTCTTCTTCTTGTTCGTCATCAGTGATAATGTGTCTCGAGCGTTTGTGTGTATCGATTTCATCTTCTTCCTCTTGGTCTTCATCATCATCATCTTCTTCTTCTTCCCCATCTTCTTCATCATAAACGGATTCATAGTCAGACTCAGGAACTTCCGATTCCAAACCACTCTCGACCACTTGTTCTTCATCATCCACTCCACCTTCAGTCTTTATCCCAAGTGCTTTACTAACTAATGCCAATTTTGCCTTTTCGTGCATCTTTTCCTTTAGTCTGATATTTCTTACCCTTTCCATTTCTCTTTCCAACAAAGAACCCATGACTTCTTCATCCTTTTCCATCTCTTCTAAAATTGCATGTTCAGGATCATTCAATTTATGTGATTTCAACTGATCAATGTTTCGTTTCTGTAATATATTCAAGAAATTCTTCTGTTTTGGTTGTGATACATGACTAAGGTTCTGTTGGATTACCGGAAGTGGGATTGCTTTGTTATCTTTGGAGTTGTATTTCTTCCTGATAAATTTCTGTTTGATTGAAAGTCTCTGATCTTTCGTTAACACCGGAATCTGGTTTAATTCAGATCCTGTATTTGAGAATTTTGATGGTTTGTGAGAATAAGTGTTTTTGATAGGCGAGGAGGAATTGCCAACGAGTTCAACATCGGAGTCGGAGTCAAGGCTGATGACTTTTCTTGCATTTGTAGGAGAGCTATGGGCTTTTTGCTTGAGTTTTTCAGCGTAAACTTCCAAGGGATTTTTAGGAGGGGTTGGAGCGGGTTTAAATGCCTCTTTCCTGAAAATCTGTAAGAAATCTTCCGGTATTTCCTTAACTGGCGAGGTAATTGGACTAGAATGTAAGAGGTCCATAGGAGATGAGGTCGTTGGCTTGGTTTTGTTGTCCTTGGCTGTTGCTTGTATTAACTGTTCATTATCGTCATCAGAGAACGCATCTAACAACAAGTTCTTGGTGAAAACAACTTTCTTGTCAAATTCTGGACGAATGTCAATTTGTCGCTTTTGGATATTTAAGAATTCTTCTGCTTTCTTTAATTCTTTGGTGGAGACCCCATCTTGGCCCATTGACGACACAACGGTGTCGTTGGCTTCATTGTTGATTTCATTTTCTTCATCGGTTAACGAACTTTTTGTGAGTTCTTGATCTAATAATTCACGTTCTTTAGCCAATCTCTGTTGCTTCTTCTTTTCAATCAAGGCATGAATCTTGGCAGCCCTCTGGTCTTTAGTTAAAGCTTCTTCAGTTTCAGTTTCACAATGGAATGGATTGTTATTTGGTGGGGTAGCCTGGTCTATCACTTGTGTAGACGCCACAATCGGTTGTGTTGGTGCACCTCTGGAAACCGCTTGATGAGAAGAATTGGCTATTACTTGAGTTACAGTATTACCTATCACTTGGGTTCTACCATCTATGACCTGAGTTGAAGCAACATTTGTGTTTTGAGTAGCAAATTCACTTTCATCGACTTCCAATTGAGGCAATTTGTGGATATGGATTTCCCGAGGTTGATCTATTCTTTGAGTTTCTTGGTCTTGAGTCGCGTCTTCCTCTTGGTGTTCGTGGGCCTCTTCAATATTTTCTCCATTTATTCTTCTCTTGATCTTTTCCAAAATAGTCAAATCGGGGCCATTTGCCGTGGTTACAGTAGAATTGGGTTTGGGAAACGCTTGGGTAATCGAGTCTATATTAAAATTGAACCCCAAGGTTGATGTTTCTTGTTCTGGTAATTCGCGTTCAGTTTCTGATTCATCCTCTGAAGAGTCTTGGTGGTTTTGTTGTTGGGTAGTTTGATATAAGGTTGATTTGAACTGACTGGGTGAATAGTCTTCAATTTCATCCAACAAGTCCATATTTGTAGGTATTATTATATGACTTGTAGAAGGATTGATTGATCAGAAGAAGAGATGTTCTCTTACTGGATTAAAAATTTGGCAGCATAAAAAAATAATGAGATTTCGCGCGTTGTTTACAACGACTTCCATTTTTTTTTTTACGTGTATTTTTGGAGGAGACTTGATCAGTTAACAAGTATAAGTAGGACTGAGGGTCTTTACTTTGTTATATTTTGAGATCTAGTTTGTAATTAGAGTAGAAGTAGAAGTAGAGGCAAACAAGTCAGACATCCTCTCCTTCATGTTTGGTTTCTGGGCTAGTTGAATCGGTGTTTGAGAAAGAATCAATCCAAACTACATAAGACTTGAAGAATCGCGAACACTTTTAGTTATTTATTTCCAGCTCTAACATTGTTTCCAGATTTGTAGAAGTAGGAGATCATTGAAATCCTAAAATGCATAGAGCTGAAAAGGATCTCTATCGTCTGGGAAGCTGAGCATGGTTTAATCTGTTTGTGATTGACGATCTACCTTCAAACGTGAATGAAATTCTTCAAAGTTGAACAAATAAAGTTTTGTGGTAGGGCTAGGAAAATGGTAATCTCCTATGGAATGCTGATGGTTACACGTGTTTGGGGGGCATATCAATTGTGAGACAATGATGTGTGATTGATGAACTGTTGAAAAAAAAAAAAAAATAAGTACAGATAGAGAATCAACCAATTGACTGTAGCAGCGATATACGTAAATAACCCAGGTCAACAATTGGGAAATTCTATTTTTTAATCACATCTACCTCTCTATACCGAGAGAGCAAGAGAATTAAAGACCCCCAATTTCTCTCTCTCGTCTAATAGAGGGCGGGTGGAGGTAGATGTTGAGTCCTAGTACCTGGTACTGCATATATAATGTCGTTCCAATTACAATGTCGTAGATTGTTTAGGCACAGAATTATTTTTTAGAATATCAAACACCCTGTAATATATTTCAAGATTGGAGTATCCAAAAAGAAATTCATAGACACCATTCTCTGCATTCCGCCTGCCATAGCTTGACTTGCGTATTGCTTAAACAAACGGGGGGTGGAGGGGGGGTTGGGAAAAGAGGATTTTCCTCGACAGAGAATTTTGTACAACAGCAATTACACGAATATATCTAAAGATAACAACAAAACAAAACAAAAAAAAACTAGGCGTCTAGTATATGGTACTTAACAATATATACTTCTTAATCACATGCTCGTTCAAGTCACGTGAAATTCTATGATTGAAAAAAAATGTTGGAAAAAAAAAACAACCAAAGCGTTTCTTTTTTGGCTCGTGGTAAGCGCTATACGACCATGGGAAGAGCCACAGAAAATTTTTCTTTTCTCAATTTGTTCGGTCTCATATAAATAAATTGAATATTTCCTCTGGTTTGATCTTTTTCGGTTTTTTTTTGTTCTTTCTTCAGCACATACTTCCTACAGCAGTATATTCTCTCTTTGGCTACTACTACCACTACCCTTAGTACTTAACAACAATGACTACTTCAAGAGAAAGTTTCCTTTTCACTTCCGAATCTGTTGGTGAAGGTCACCCCGATAAGATTTGTGACCAAGTCTCAGACGCTATCTTAGATGCTTGTTTAGCTATTGATCCTTTATCCAAGGTTGCTTGTGAAACTGCTGCCAAGACTGGTATGATTATGGTTTTTGGTGAAATCACCACCAAGGCTCAATTAGACTACCAAAAAATTGTTAGAGACACCATCAAGCACATTGGTTACGACCATTCTGACAAAGGTTTCGACTACAAGACCTGTAACGTTTTAGTTGCTATTGAACAACAATCTCCAGATATTGCTCAAGGTTTACATTACGAAAAGGCCTTGGAAGAATTAGGTGCTGGTGATCAAGGTATTATGTTTGGTTACGCTACTGATGAAACCGATGAAAAATTACCATTAACCATCTTATTGGCTCACAAATTAAACGCTGCTATGGCTTCTGCTAGAAGATCTGGTGCTTTACCATGGTTAAGACCAGATACCAAGACCCAAGTTACCGTTGAATACGAAAAGGATGGTGGTGCTGTCATTCCAAAGAGAGTTGACACCATTGTTATTTCTACTCAACATGCTGACGAAATCTCCACCGAAAAGTTGAGAACCGAACTTATTGAACACGTTATCAACCAAGTTATCCCAGAACACCTCTTGGATGAAAGAACTATTTACCATATCCAACCTTCTGGTAGATTTGTTATTGGTGGTCCACAAGGTGATGCCGGTTTAACTGGTAGAAAGATTATCGTTGATACTTATGGTGGTTGGGGTGCTCACGGTGGTGGTGCTTTCTCCGGTAAGGATTTCTCCAAGGTCGATAGATCTGCTGCTTATGCTGCTAGATGGGTTGCTAAGTCTTTAGTCAATGCTAAGTTGGCTAGAAGAGCTTTAGTCCAATTCTCTTATGCTATTGGTGTTCCAGACCCATTATCTATCTATGTTGATACTTATGGTACTTCTGAATACACCTCTGATCAATTAGTCGAAATCATCAAGAAGAACTTTGACTTAAGACCAGGTGTGATTGTCAAGGAATTAGACTTGGCCAGACCAATCTACTTGAAGACTGCTTCCTACGGTCACTTTACCAACCAAGAAAATACCTGGGAACAACCAAAGGAATTAAAATTCTAAGTGATGTAACCATTGCTTGATTATTTTTATATTTTGTTCAGAACTTTAATGACTGAATGTAATGAATGACTCACCAAGATACTAGCTACTACCATTGCAAGATCTTATAAGAACAACGCTCAACTCGTTGTTCTAGTATTATAGATGATTACTGTTTTTTTATTTCATACTTTTCCATTTTATTTTTGTTTTTTGTTTTATTATTGATTTGATTCATAAAAAGGACATATAGAGTTTTTTATTGCATTAAATAGGGGGTCCTCAACGGACAATTAAGGTTAATAAATTAGAATTTATTAAAAAAAAATTTCAGTACTTGTAGAGTTTCTATTTGTAGTTGGTGTCATCGAGATTATTCTAATGTCCTACATCACCAAAGAGATTAAATTATTAAAACTTACCCTCATTATCTACTCTTTAAAGTTCACAGGAACATTGCAATCATCATCCCAGATCGAATTGAAATATTGGAAATAACTAAGTGTAGCAAACACCACCCCCAATACACCTCCCAACAAAATATCCAAAAAATGATGACGATAGTCCTGTGTCCTAGTCAACCCAATCCAACAAGCAAACAAAATTGGTGTCCCCACACCAATGCAATGTATTAAATGAGTCTTTATATGGCATAATCTAAACTGCCCAATTATCCAAAGTGACAAATACAACAATCCAGCAAATGACATACTTGAGTGTCCAGATGGTGTAGACTTCATTCCATCTAAAATATATCTTTCACCTAAGGGTGCAGTACATACTTCTACCCCAACTAAGATATGACCAGGGGTATCAATAGGTGCACCACACCGGGCTAAGAAATCCGGTCTGGGATTCCCAATCCAACATTTGAATATATCAGTTAGACAGCATGTCATAGTTATGCTGAATAATAATCCCAATAAGGAAACTTGTAATAGATGAAGCTTATCAAATCGGGAGTTTCCTTTATATAGCGATACTACCGATATTATTATCATAGGTAGTATCGTGGAATATACATATAGTTGATTGTCGTTAACTCTTTCGGTGCTGGCGAAAGGATACGAGATTCGGGGATCGTTGATTTGGAACTGTCGATTGAAGGGACGGGCTAGTTCTAGGACATTATAAAATAGGACAATTAGGAAAATGGTTGTGATCCAGTCCGGAATGTATCGTTTGAATTTAGGAGAGTTGAAATAGAGCTGCATTTTCCGACTGAGACGCTTGATACGTGAGGTTTAACCAAAGTGACAATATCTTTCTTTTTTGTTCTTTTTTTTTTTTTTTGGGGGGGGGGAGTGGGATGGTGCCTGAAGCGGTTATAGGAGACGTGGTTGGTTGTGAACTATGATAATAACTAGAAACTTGGTTGCGAATTGGGGTTGTACAGAGTCGTTTAAATCACCCATTCCATCTCAAGGTCATTGAAAAAGCGGATCTGTCTATCAATCGGTCAGGAAGAGAATTCGTTCTCGTACCGGTCTAACTTCTAAAATTCTACAAAGTTCATTCTTTTGTTCATTCCATTTTTAAATCTACAAGTAAAAAGCGAGTTTTTTTTTTTCAACCAAAATTATATTTTGTATTATCTATATATAATTACCAAATAAAGAACGAAATAAATATTAAACAAACTGAGCAAGCAACGAAATAAAAGTGTTTTAACAAAAGGAATGTAGTAATCTAATAAAAAGAGTTTACTTCTTTTCATCAGAGTCATCGTCATTAGATGCATAAACATCTCTGACCATTCTAGTGGTATCAACTTCACCGTGGTACTTTTCACAGATTTCTTCTAAAGTCATTCTCTTAGTTTCTGGTAATAATAAAGTGGTACCGCAACCTAACAACATGAACAAAGCAAAGATTTGTAAAACGTGAGGTAAGAAACAGTTTGGTTCGGTGGCAGAACAACCGTGGTTAACTAAAGTACCAATACAGGTTTGAGCAACAATAGCACCAATCTTACCAGTAGCAGCGGAAATACCGTGAGCAGTAGATCTGTATCTAGTTGGGAAGATTTCACCTGGAACAACGAAAGTGGTGGTGTTTGGACCGAAATTTTCAAAGAATTGAGCCAAGACGAATAAGGCTAATAAACCATTGTCACCAATCTTGTGGTAAGCGAAACCCATGATACATAAAATAATGGTTAATAAGATGAAACCACCCAATTGAACTGGCTTTCTACCAACAGTATCAATAGTGGCAGCGGCAAACCAATAACCTGGTAAAGAACCGGCACAGACTAAAATCAAGTTACCAACAGCAGAGTTGTATAATTTGTAGTAGACGTTAGATTGACTGGCGTAACCAATAGTTTGTAAAATAGTAGTAGTGTTTAAACCAAGACCATAGTAAGCGATATCCAACATGAACCAAGAACCAGCAGTACCGATTAAGATCTTACCGTATCTCCATTGACCAAAGTGACCAACAAAGTCACGGAATGAAGCCTTTGGAGTAGCAATGTCGTTTGGTTGGTGAGCAATAGCAGCTTCAGCGTCAGCAACCTTTTCAAGTTCATCATGGTCAGTGACATCTAAAGCATATCTTGGTGATTCGGCAATGGTCAATCTATAGTATAAAGCAATGACACCTGGGACACAACCGAAACCAATCAAGATTCTCCACATTTGATCACAAGCCTTTCTACAGTCACCAATACATTCAGCACTAGTGTTAGCAACGATTAATTGATCCTTGTAAGCGGCAATCAATACGACACCGACAATACCAGCAAAGACTTGACCAAGACCTTGGTTGGAGAAAACGGCAGCCATAATAGCACCTCTCCATTTGGTGGTAGAGAATTCAGAAGAGATAATGGAAGATAATGGATAATCACCACCAATACCAATACCCATCAAGATTCTCATAGTGGAGAAGATAGCAACAAAGTTAATAGCTGGGGATTCACCTAAAGTACATTGGAAAATAGTAGCAAAAATCATGACAATCAATTCAATACCATAGATAGCCTTACGACCAACAATATCAGCAACAGTACCAAAACCAACTTGACCAATAACAGTACCGACAGAAGTGGAAACCTTTAATAAGGTAGTAGTAGAAGCTGGAATAGTACCATTCCAGTAAACGTATTGTAACATGTTAATACCCAAGTTAATAGCGAAAATATCGTAGGAATCAGTCATGAAACCAACACCGGCAATCATAATCATTTTGATTTGAGTCCAACCAAAACCAGCTCTATCAATTTCTTCTAAAGCTAATCTTCTTCTTTCCAAAGGATCTTCAACATCGGCGAATTGACCAATGTAATCCTTGAAGGCAGTCTTACCACCAGCATTAGAAACTGGGAGGTTATGATGGTGATTTTCAGTAATATCGGCAACCATTGTATAAATGTGTGGGGTGTGAGTGAATAAAAGAAGGCCTTGTTGTTTTCTGATGATATAAGAAAGGAGAAAATTGAATTGAGAATCAAGGAATTCACGAATTATTTATACAGCGAATAATTGCATGGAATTGCAAACTAAAACCTGAAAAGGAAAAGTCAGAAATATTAGAAAAGAAATTTCATTCTGTTGCACACGAGTCAAGTAAAAAATACTTTATTATTTAATGGATAATTGTTATTTTTTAATGTAATAAGAAAGTTAAAAATATATTATTTTTCATTCCCGCAATTTGAATTTTTCTTTTTTATTTTTATTTTTCTTTGACCAGTTGTTTTATATTGGTGCTATCATTATTAGTGATGAATAGCAGCAGCAACAGAGAGCAGTTAGAATGATTGCTTTGCGAGCGCAATGACCAGGTTGGGGGGGAGAGGGGGGGGTGGCACTCGTGGTGACACATCCAATATGGTTTTGAGCAATTTATATCTGATTCGGGTTGAACATTTATCGTTATTAAAAGCCTCCATAATGTTCTGAGTTGTTTTGAACAGGTCTCGTGGGCTGCCTTTATTTTGTAAACGCAAAATAATTTCTCTAATTGTTTCCCACTCGTGGTAGCAGCAACAACATAAGGCTGTCATGGGGGGTGGAGAGACTCCAACGTTTCTTTTCTCTGCGGATATGTATAGTTATTCCGCATAAAATTTTAGCCCATGTGTTCAAGTCAAAACAAAGAGCCAGTTGATGGCCCAGGGCTTCCCGTCATGTACAACCTTCTCAATTTGGGACAATAAAGATACGGCACCAAAATGATACAAAAATGATTGTTCATTTACTCTAACATAGCTAACGAGAGGGTGGAAACGTTGTCTGATTTACAAATAGACAGTAGAGGTTCATTATTACAGGATTAACAATTTTTTTTTTTGCAAAGGGTTAGCTTTTGAAAAAGTTAAGCCCACGCCTTAGAAAGTTTTTCGTAAATTGCCCAAAAGCATGAGATCATTTACATATCAGCCATTATGGTGCTTGTTTGCCGGCAATAGAAATAACAGGTTATATCAATGGAAACCGGCTAAAGTCATTTTATCAACAGAGATATATTTTTCTTACCATGGAATCTTGGCAGGTACTAAAGGGTGTCAAATGTAGAGAAGCATCTCTGAAAGAAAAAGTCTTGGTTGACAGTTTCCTTGATATTCTTTACCCCTCATGAATAATTGTTGTCAAAATGTAGCCAAGAGATGCAACCGAAGGAGCAGAGTTGGTTTGGAAAATCTTGTCACCTGAATTCGCGATATATACGTGTGAATTAAAATAAGTTATTTATCCGAAAGGGCGACTCTGGAAGTCCTATCCGTTACTAGATACATGATAAAGGAAAAATATTTATTTGCTTTCTTTTGATAGGTTTGATGCCGATTTGCAGTCATTTGTTTTACGTTTTCGAGTGATTGACAACTAAACTACCTAAGCAGACTCAAACTCAAACTCAAAGTTTGAGTTTTGTACCGCGAAATTTGTCCGTTTATCCTTCTTTCTTTCCCTGAATGACCAGAGAATATATTTCTGTCATATGATAAATCTGGTTTTGCCTATACGGTTTGGGATTCATAAACGCAACTGGCTCAAAGAATCTAATTACAGATCTCTGTTACGCATTCTGTTCCCCACGTGTAGATAAGGATCCTATCCAAGTAAAAAAAATATTTAATTTTTTTTTTTGCCCGTCATTGTGTGGGCATTATTTTTTTGATTGAACTGCATATTTAGATTATTTTTTTGCAGTCACATCGCTAAGAAAAATCCTATGATTTTTTTTTGCACCACGTTTTTAGGCTATGTGCACGACCCACGTGGGTGATCTTTGGTTGCCCATCTCATCCCCTTCTTCTTGCCTTTTTCTCTTCTTCTCCAACCCCCTCCCCCTTAATAGTCATTGATTTTTGAAGGAAACAAAGTCTCCCCATTTGATTCCTTCCCCCCCCCTTTGTCTTTAAATTATGGCACCTAACGTAACAATAACCCATTCCGTTCTCTTGAATATCTTAGGATCACCTGGGACCCACGAGGGTCTAGTCTTTTACTTCAGCCTTTGTATGTCTTCTACAATGGGGTCCATTATTAGAATTATTCGTACTTGGAAGCTGGCCCTCGTGTGACCAATTGTTCTAAAAGTATTTGCCCTCGTGCGACTGTAAACCAAAAATAAAAACTATATATTTGACCTCGTGTGAGATAAGTATTTTCATAATTATGGTGATTAACAAGAATTATTTTTTAGATCTTTTCACCCACACCCACACCCACCACCCACACCCAGTTTTGTATCACCACCTCGCCCCTTTGGTTTACGTCTCCTATGGGAATATACTGGCCGAAGCAAAGGCACTGATAGGAATACCATTAAAGATAAGTACACCGAAAACTATTTAACTTGGTGGTTGTGTGTTAAAATCAAACGATTCTTTTTTAGTGTGCACGTTTTCGCATCAATTCTCTTCCCCTGGTTTCTTTTTACAGCCAGCCGTATACTTGCATGTCATAATATTACGATAACAGGTGTCTCGTGGAGGTATACTCAATTGAGAAATAGCCCTTGTGAGGGTTGTTGCTACCCGTGGTCATTCACTCTGTCTAGTTCAGTTCCGCCTGTTATGAAATAAACCGTTTGTATCATTCTCCCATAAGAAAATATTATTTTATATTTCAAACCTTGGCAGCCACTCAATAAAATATACTTGGAAAGGGCAGGAAACTATGGAAAAATATTTGTTGGTGGCTCAAAATATTTTTTCTTTTTCAATTTCGTAAATTCTAGGCAATGAAATAATAATTTCCTGTCTTGTTCTTCTGTTATCACCTTATACTTTTTTTGGCACTCCCTTGCCCACTTTAAGAAACAATCGCGTTTCAAAGGGCAAAAGGGCATAGCAAAGATTTGTTCAAACTCCATTGTATCAGTGTTGGGTAGATTTGGAGAAACATGCCAATCCCATATCTATGTGTAAGGTCTTGCTCCCTAAATCCAGTATAATTCAATACCAAGAAGTTTAGAGTCTGGGATACAATAGCAATTTTCATGCTATACTTTCAGTGTTTCTCGTGTCTATCTCTAGAATCACCATTGGTCAGTAATATTTGAAATTATTATTAAATGTTATTCAATTGAGAGTGATTCTGGGGGTAGTAGGTTTTCTTTTTTTCTTTTTTTCTTTTTTTTTTTGCTCAATAATTAGCGAAAAAGTTACCAAAGTAATTGGCAACATAACAAGTTTCTGTGTCACGATTTTTCCTCTCCATATACTTACATGTTCTAATTATAAAATTTGGCTAGTTAAGTAGATGGAAACTGATTTAAATCAGGGGAAAACTAGTTCTTATATTCCAATTAATAATGTTTCTACTAACTGTTGAATGAATTTATCCGAAATCTTCAAATCAGGATACATTTGACCTTAAATCCGTCACTCAGAATGTGTTTGGTTTTTCTTGTATCATTGAGGAAACTTATACAATTATCTAATATATAAGGTTATGTAAGAAAAAAAAACCTAGGATTTAAAATGATAATTTAAGCGGTTAAGTATTTACCTCGTTTTGAAATTGATTGTTCGTGTTTATTGTTTAGTTTAATGGTGTGGATCAATGGCGGAGACCATTTATTAAGCGTATATCAATACATAGTGCCCTTGTGGCTCGGCCAGTGGCCGAAGTTTCTTGTGACTGTTCCGTCGTGGTTGCCAAAGCTTTGTTAATTGCCGGAAACAGTGGTCTCCACTGAGGGATTCTTGGTCAGACAACTTAAGTTGACTAACGAGTTGACGAAGGTGAAAGGATTGAGTGAGAATGTGTTGCCTCAAGGCTTGTTGCTGTGGTACAATTTTTGGTAGATATGGCTAAATCCAGGGTTGATAACCGTGGTGTCTAGACATAATACAAAAGGTTTGAGGTGTTGGTTCGGGTACGCTGCTTGTGATTGTATTGGTATATATCTGTCCCCAGTGCGCACGGGTGTCCTAAGTGAGCCCAGTGAAATTCTTCAATTCTTATCTGGATAAGGCAAATTTAAGAGACTTCTACTTGGTCCCAATATTGGTTCCAGTATTCAGTGGTAACACCCCTCTCTCTAGATACCGGAAGGGTCCGGTGATTGAAATTTGCTCATATCTGGTGCTCACGTGGTGAATTAAACCCTATTTAGGAATGGGGGAAGGAGGAGGGATGATATGAGTGGGATTGCATCAAATTGAATTTCCGTTCCCTCTTTTTGTTTTCGCAATTGTTCGAGGATGTACTTGATTTTGCTAACTCAAACCAGGCTTGAATTACTCATTTTTCACGTTTTGTCCAAAGTGTGTGAAAGTAAAATCCGCTTCGAGAAAAGTTGGCAGCGTTGGCTGCATTCAACTATTAGGCCATGGCCAAATAGCAGTTCATACCAAAGAACGTACTTTATCGTGTTCTCTTGGGATAGGTTGTTATTATTGGTTGATAATTGAATGATGC